>RBNI01004896.1:0-13294 GCA_003990745.1 Jimgerdemannia flammicorona | reverse complement strand
CGGATTACGTGTTGCCGAGATATTAAGGAAAACGTTCCATTTGACGAAATTTCCAAAATCGGCAAATCAAAGAATTTCCAAAATCGGCGATTCAGACGTTTTCCTTCATAACTCAGCAATGCATGATTGGATTTCAATGTTCTTGATATCATTAGATAGGCCTTATTAAGGGCTTTCAAATAACACCAAGATCAGCAAATTTGGATGATTATTCATCAAGTTATTGATGTAAACATTTAATTGTCTAATTTGGAAATCAAAACAATGGTTGATTCGAATCCGATTCGAATCCATCCGGATGGGATTCGAATCCCATCCGAGTTGATCCGGATGGGATTCAATCCGAATCAATCCGAATCCAATCCGGATTAAATTGACTCATTAGGAGCACTAGTGCTAGAGTAGCTTGAGGGTAGTGGGGATAGGAATATTCTTGAGAGCTGATACCTTTTGAGAGTCTACATTGATACCTTCAGCAGAGATGATATGTCCTAGATACTCAATCTGATCTTGATAGAACTTGTACTTACTTATCTTAATATAGAGCTAATGTTCTTGCAGAAGGATCAGTACCTGCCTGAGGTGGATATACATAGTATAGCTCTACTCTTTCACTATAGATTAGTATATTATCAATATATATAAGGATACAAATGTTGAGCAGTAGTCCAAAGATATAATTTATCAGATACTGGAATATTACTGGTGTATTGGTCAAATCAAAAGGCATGACTTGGAACTGGTAAATGTTCTTCTCATTAATGAGAATCTAGTGATAACTATTTCACAAGTTCAGTAGAGAAAAGGTCTTGGCCTTGAAGATCTGATATAGCAACTCATCAATTCTAGGTAAGATATACTAGTTCTTGATAGTGATCTTGTTGAGAGCTCTGTAGTCAATGCATATTTGCAGAGAGCTATCCTTCTTCTTGATAAACAGAATGGGGGCTCCAAATGGAGAGCAGCTGGGTTTAATATATTCTTAGACCAGTAGTTTGGTCAACTCATTCTTGAGAATCTTGAGTTCAGGTTGGATCAGCTAGTAGATACTCTTATATAAAGATTCAGATCCTGGAATAAGATCAATTTCATATTGGATTTAGTACTTGAGTGGAAGTCCTTGAGATTCCTGGAATATATCTTGGAATTCTTTAAACAATTCTTGAGCTTCTAGTGAGATTGGACTACTCAAGACTTCAGTGACTTCTTGTACAGTATAGATGAAGTATATGTTTCCTTTTTTATAAGAGAGTCTCTTCATTTGAATAGTAGAGATGATCTCAATTCCTTGATAGTTAGTATCTTCTTGGGGTGTCAGAGTGATCATTCTGCCTTCAGTTAATGTCTGGGTTATGCTGGGTCAACTAGACCTTTTTTAGAATAATATCTTATCCTGAGAGATCTATAATACTAAAGTCTAACTTTCTTAATATTTACCAATCCTGAGCAATAGGTCCTTACAGATCTTAGTCAAGGATACAGTCTTGCCATCACTAAAGATAACACTCCTTTTTTCAGTAGCTGGTCTGCTTTGGCCTTCAATCCTCTTGGTAGTCTTAGTGCTGATATAGTTTTCAGTAGTACTACTATTAAGTAAGATATTGATATTCTGTCTGTGAACTTGACCTGTGAACTTGATGCAACTGTCCTCCTTCTTGATAGTGTTGAGCTCTTTATCCTCATTGTTCCAATTGCTGTCAGTCTCCTCAAAGTCAGTCTCTTCCCATCCTTTATAAGAAGGGTGGTCTTGTTTGAGTTCCTCAGTCTATTGGACTTGGTATTTTTCAGATTGGATTTTGAAAACTTTGGAGAGGTATGTATGGTATTTACTAATATATTCCATGCAGTACATTTGGATAGAATGAGGGCATCATCTATATGATACATAACTATCTACAATTCTCTTGTACTAGTTTTCATCATCTTCCTTCATAGTGGTAATCTTTTGACTGGGGGGTTTGCCACAGTCTGTCTGAGAGAGCTTAGGAACTTCTTTAATGGAGAGATCTTGATGGATTTCTTCAATAATTGCTTGGGTAATTCTTTGGTCTACTTTGACTTCAAATGAGATATCTTCAAAATTTTACAAGATAATATAGATTTCACTAGTAAATCCTTGATTAACTACTCTTCCTCTTAGCCCAATGTTGAATTCTTTGGTCAGGCTACTTCATTCAGCAAGATGAATGTATGTTTCTTTGGGGGCTTATATTGCAATTCCAGAATGTATTATAGCATTGGTACTTGGTAGTATAGTGAGGTCTTGGCTACTGTAGAGGTCATATCTAGTATCAGTAGGATAGGTCTTAGTGGGGATGGTAGCCTTATATCATATCTTCTACACTTTGATAATATTTTCAGAGTCTTCTTTTCTGGACCTTCTCTAATGATAGTGATGTTCTGGTTACTAAGTTTGCCTAATCTGTTTCTCTTCTCAGGACATTTGACAGAGATGTGTCCTGTCTTTCTGCAGATAAAGTATAATCTTTTTTCATGAAGCTGCTTCTTTTTGTCCTCATTGGGAGGTCTTGGTCCTCTAGGGTTTCACTGATTTCTCTGATCATTCCTTTGATTATTCCTCTGATCTCTATTTCTGGTGGGATTCCTCCTATCTTTATTATTCTTTTTATGTTCTAAATTTCATAGGGTCTATGTAGTAAGGATTTCATGAGCTCTTCTTTGTATCTGGGCAAAGCACTATGAGTAGTGGGGACATCCTTGGGGAGGACCTTATTCCTTGATCTTCTGAGTAAGTCAGTCTGATAGGGCTGTAAAGAGATGGTTAGCTCTAGTACCATTAATGGCCAAATTGTTTTCCTAGTAGGTAAGTTCCATGATTTTGAGGTAGATATCTATCTTAGTAGTAAAGGTTTCTAGATCCTCCTCACTATTATTATAAAACTTCATCTGAGCTAATTTGTTCCATGTTTCTTATATATAGGCTGTATTTTGAAATTTGGTCAGTAGCAGGGCCTTGAGTCCTGGGCCTGCTGTATAGTCATCTCAACCTAGTCTGTTATGGGCAAGTGTCTGTCTATTGACTTGAGAGTAGTCTTTCTAAGTTACTGGGTATTCTTCTAAAGTACACCAGAACTCAGCTACTATTCTAGTAAAGAATATGACTACTGTTTCTATTTATGCTACTGATATTGCAAATAGCTGTTGAAGAATATTATCTTGATTGTTGGTGAGTATTTCTGTAGGTACTCAGTTATCATTCCATTGGTTTGCTCAGTACTCTGTATCAACTATATTGATAAAGGTCTCAATATTGCTATTTCTTCTACTAAAGGTAGGAATTCACAAGGTCTTGGTTGATTTTGTTCTATATGGTAATTTGTTCTACTATCTCTACTAGTATAGCCAGCTGGGTAGTCAGGGCTGCAATATTGGTATCTATTATTATATTGACTATTAGTGGTGGACCTATGGGGGTAGATTCTTTTAAAGATTGTTCTGCTTAGTGAGATTATAGTGCTATATGACTTGGAGTTACTTAGTTCCCAAAGATCAGATCAAACAGTCCTGTGAGAGAGGATAAACCAAACCTCTGTATAGGTGGCTGGATTGGTTCTGGGGTCTGATGTTCTTGACCTGTAGGTCCTTGGTAAATTCCTAAGCCTGCTATTTCTTATTAGCTATCATCAGACTAATATCCTTCTGAGTCTTCATCTGACTCCCTTCTCTGATGAGATAGTGCATCCTCATATTAACTAGGTCCTTCAAAGAGGATATCAGATTCTGGCTAGATAGATGGGCCTGCTTCTTGATCAGCAGTAGGGGGTGGGTATCCTGCTTGCTTGTTCTCATATCTTGTTATGAAAGAGGCATAGTAAATAACTAGTCTATAGTAGAGAGAGGTCCTGGTAGGAGTATGATGGTATCTATCAGATACAATCCACTTAGTAGCTACTTCTTTTACTATAGGGGATAAGATATAGTTTAAAAATTCCTAGATGACTACAATAGTAGATTCTTGGATTTTAGTGATTCCAAGGTGATTATAGAGAAGTATGTAGAATCTACAGTAGCAGACTATATTCCTAAGATCTGGGTAGAAAGTCCTAAAGGCCTCATATAGATCTCTGTATATCTGGTCAATTACTAGCTAGTGGATTTCTGGGTCAATAGTTTTCTAATACCACCTAGTTCTAATGGTAATAGCTTGTCTAGCTCTAGTTTGGGGGTTTATTTCTAGGGAATCTATAGTTGATTCTAGGGCTATCCAAGATTGGTCTTATTCTAACTTCTCAGAAGTGTATTCTTGATGTCTTCTTGAATTGATAATTCTGCTACTACTAAGTTATAATAACTCTTATTTCTACTTCTCTTTTATTTTTCAGATAATTAGAGAAACAAGATATTACTTAGAGACTTAGTATATAATATATACTAAGAAGTCTTTGGTGTGAAGAAATATTTACTTAAAAGTAGTTATAGTAATAGTGCTCTTCTTATTAACTATAGTTGTAAGAAACTTATTCTTTGTTATACATAGACTGAATTTGCCTTAGAATTCAGGTTCAATGAGTTTACTTAAGTCTTTGTAATTTATATATTAGTCTCAGTTCTGGCAGAAGTTAGCTAGGCTTCTGAAGTTTAGTCAGAAATACTAAAGTTACTTAAATATCATTACTAAGACTCAGGAGAATGTATGTATATAGAGAGGAACTTGATTCTTAAATTAAGGACTGAACTAAAACTGCTTTATTTTAGATAGAAACTGGGAGATATTTATACAAGTTGGTCTGTGATTTCTGATTAAGTATAAGTGACTAATTTAGTAACTATAGTGATATTTGTAATTATGACCTTTATTGTTAGATAATGATTAGTTACTGTAGTACTAGTTACTATGGTACTGGTTGCTATAGTACTGATTGCAGGAGATAAGCTGAATATTATTTATTCACATCATTCATTCATTATATTTATTATATTTGTCATTCATATATTATGCTTGATTATGATATCATCACCAGAACATGTGATTACTCATTGTATGTTATATCTCATTCATTCATTCTATTATACAGTAACTTAAATTCTTATATTGTCAAGATATATATATCTATTTTGAATAAATACATTCTTGTAGATATTCTTCATAATATTGTTGTCTTCTTTAAGAATTTGTCTAGTAATTTCTTATATATGTATTGGTATCCTTAATATATGTACTCCTTTTTGACTTCCTCAAATAGACTGGTAATGATGTTGCTAATTGCTATAAGGTCATCCTTCTGAGTACTTTGGGAGAGTATATCAGCTACTTTATTCTTAGTTCTAGCAATGTATTTGATTTTGACATCAAAAGGTATAAAAATCTACATCTATCAGATCTGTATTTCTGTGAGAATTGGCTATATCTGGATATATCAAAGGGCTTGATTATTTATCCATAAGGTGAACTTTTTACTAAGGAAGAAATGTCTCTATACTTACAGAGATCAGATAATAGCAAGGAGTTCTTTGTCTTATATAGTGCAGTTTCTTTCATACTTATTAAGTTTCTGAGATAAATAGATAATGAGATATTTATATTGAATTTAGACAGCTCTAATGATAATTTTTGAAGCATCAGTAGTAACTACAAAGAGTCCTATTGAATTGGGGCTGATCAGAATTAATATATCTGTCAGTATTCTCTTGAGAGTATTTATAGCTATAGTGTATACTTCTATTTATTCATTTTCAATATTGACTCCTTTCTTAGTAAGACTTGTGAGTGGAGTAGCAATTATAGAGAATTCTTAAATATGTAGATCTCCTATAATATTCTATTAGTCTATTAAATTCTCATAGAGACTTGAGTGTCTTCAGAATGAGCTAATTGTAGATTGCTTGGATTTTTTTAGGGTCAATAGTAATATTATTTTTAGAGATAATTTGACCTAAGTATTAAATTTCCTTCCTGAAGAAATAACATTTCTTTCTTTTTACTGAGAGCTTATATTCTTGAAGTATATCAAAGACTATCTATAGATATTATTAATAAATGATATTACTTATACTATATATCAGAATGTCATACAGATAGACTAGAATGAAAACTCTAAGATATTCTTAGAAAATGTCATTCATCAGTATTTGGAAGGTTGCTAGTATATTAGTGAGGCCAAATAGCATCACACAGAATTTATAATATCCAAATCTTGTTCAGAAAGCTGTCTTGGGAATATCTTCTTCTTTAATACAGATTTGATAATATCTAAATATAAGGTCAATAAGTGAGAAGGTCTTGGCCTTATATACTTAATCAAGTAGTTTATCAATTTTTGGAAGTATATATTAGTTTTTGATTGAGATCTTGTTGAGTACTTAGTAATCAATATATATTTAGAGACTTTTATCCTTCTTGTAGATAAAGAGAATTGGTATACTATATGGAAATTTTGATAGATAGATGAGTCCTTTGCTGTTAATTCTGCTAGTTATTCCTTGAGGATTTCTAACTCAGGTTAGACTAGTTGATAGATTCTACAGTAGAGAGGATCAGACCCAGGGATGGTCTCAATGCTATGTTCTACTGTACAAACTAGTGGTAGTTCTTAAGGTTCCTGGAAAATATCTTCATATTTCTTGAGCAGTTCTTGGAGGTTGTCTTCTTTATTATCTTCATCCTTCAGAAGTTCAGAGAGTTCTTTATCATCTTCTTCTGAGGTTTTCTTGACTGTGTATATATAGATATACTGGCCTGGTTTTCAAATTAGCTTTTTTATCTAAATAGCAGATATAATATCATATCTGGGCTTTGGTTTCTTCTTAGTGTATTCAGGTTGTAGTTTGATATCTCTCAGAGAGATTATATTAATTTGCCAATCAATATAAGGGTTCTCTTAAGTGAGCCAGGATTTTCCAAAGATGAGATTATACTTATAGAGATGTGCTATATAGAAAGTTTGCCTTGTAGTATAGTTTCTAAGTTGTAAAAATGTATTCTTATATATCTTAAAGAGTTTTTGTATTATTCTATTTCCAAATGTAGCAATATTTCTTTCTGAGTTCCTTTATATCTTGAGGTGGAATTTGTCAGCAGTTTCTTGGTCAAGATAGCACTTACTTACTTTACTGTCAATAAGGACTTCAACAGAGTTCTTTTCAATTTTTCTTATAGATAGATATATTTTATATTGATTTCTTACCAGATAGTAATTATTTCTAGGGTAGTTTTCTCTTCTCAATCTTGTGCTTCTTTATCTTCATTATTGATATTCTTGATTTCTTTATTCAATTATTCTGAAATAATTGGCTTGTACTTCTTAGATTTAAGAATATATATAATATATTCTCTTATATATTCAAAACAGTACCTCTTAATTTCATAGATATATCTATCAACAATGTGCTGATATTATTTCTGATTTCTATCTTGAGGTTCTTCAATGTAGATAATTTTCTATATCTTAGCCTTTTTCTTAGTCTTATCAAAGTGCTTTTCTATTGATCCAAAGGCTTTTTTTCCTCTATTAGAGGGTAATAATTCATTGTTTCTTCTACTTTGAGATCATTGTATATTACTTTGATGATAGTTTGGGTGATTCATTTTCCACATATGATTTCAACAGTCTTTTGTTCAGTATTGTATAGTAGGATCTTAATCTTGTCTTAGAATTCTTAGTCTATAACTCCTCTAGCTACATAGAGTCTTTTTTCTTTAGCCAGGCTACTTCTTTCTATAGATTTCTTTAGGGACTTCCATTCTGATATCTGTGCTGATAGTTGCTTGCTTACCTGTGCTAATAGTTGCTTGCTTATCTGGTTTGATGGTCACTTCTATGTTAGAGTAGAGATTATAGCTAGTATTAAATTTATGTGCTTTATCTGGGATCTTTACAGTAATATGGAATTTCTTGATCTTGATTTTCTTGAAGATTTCTTTTGAGTTATCTCCTATCATAGTGATAGTATGTGAGGAGGATAGCTCTTTGTTGGTATTGATTTTCTTATCAGTAGAAATATACTTTCTTTTTTATAAGTTCTTCTATTTTCTTATTAGATAGTTTCTTAAATTCTCTTTATAGTCTTGAGGACTCATTCTGAGATTTATACTTCTTTTCAAATTGGCATCATTTATCTTCTTTATTGTTAATTCAGTTATCTTTTAGTCTTTGGGCTATAAGGATAATATGTACTTAAGTGATGGCTTATCCTAAGCACTATTGCTCATGTGAGCAATTATAGGGTCATTCTTGTTTATAGATTTTTTCTAATAATTATCTAGAGATAGTATTGAAGAAATAGATAGCTCAGGTTCCATTTATAGTCTGCTCTCATTAGCTGTATTCCACTTCTATAGTATTTAGGAGAGTTTTTAGTCTTATAGTGAATACTTTGAGGTCTTTTTTTCTATTATTATAGAATCACAGATTCTTGAGCTTGGTTCTGACTTTAGTAATATGAGCAGTGCTACAGAACTATTGAATAATTAGCTTCTTTAATCTTATAGTAGCTGGGTGAGCTTCATAGTTAGAGTAATTATTATCTCTATTACCTACAACAACTTCAGTATAGGTTTCTCAAGTAAGAGAGTATACTAGTAGATTGTGCCATCACTGGACTACTGTACTTATAAAGTATATGGTGATCTTTTCTACTTATGAGTCTGCAGTTATATAGAGATCTTTAATCTCATAGTATATATTGTTATCAAGAATGCTATCTGGGCTTTGATTATCATTCTATCTATTGATGCAGTAATTAGTATTGACTTATCCTATGAATATTATTACTTGGTCTACTTTGTCTTCAAATAAGATGAGATGAAGTCCTTTTATAGACTTGTTTATTTCAATACTGAGATAAAGGGCTTGAGTGAGTATAGCTACTTGATCAGCCAATGCTGCTATCTTATTATCTACTAATATCATTCTGCTGTCTCTATTATTCATTTGGTGAGATAGTTGGGTCTCATCTTCTTCTTCTATTGTTATAGTATATTGATTATAGTTTGGACTTAATTCTTCTATAATATCACTAAGATAAGTGAGTCTGTAGACTGGTGGTTTTGACAGAGTAACTGTTTGGTCTGCTGTGATCCTTAGTAGACTAGATATTTTTTATAATAGTTCTGTAATAGTGCTGGGGTCACTAATGTCTGATTCAGAGGTTTTTTCAATTATCTTCCTAGATCTGGATGATATAATAAGAATTTCACTAGATCTAACAGCTTATAGTTCTTATTACTAATTTATTCTTACTTATGTACTGTGATGGTCAATCCGAATTAGTAATATGAATCAGGGGAATTAGACATTTGATCGCGGTACCTGAATCCGATTCCCAGTATAGTATAGCCTTATAGTTAGCCAAGTCTCCAATTTAGACAATGTCGAAATATTTCGACACTTGCGAAATCGATGACCCGATATAGTATAGCATTTAGACAATGGCGAAAAGTCTCGACACTTGCTAAATGACTTATAACTTAGCCGCATAACTTAGCCATCTCATAGTTAGCAAACTTGTATAAATAACCCAGTATCTTAGAGTGAATAAACCTCAGATCGAAATAGTTCAAAGTAAAGAGAAAGCAAAGGAACTAGTAAGCCTGCGGGCAGATACACTTCGAACTCACCCACTCCTGCATACTGAGGACTCCGCGGAGTCAAAGAAGATCAAAAATTCAAAATACAGAAATCCGACGTACTTATAAGGTTAAGCGTCCTCTACATTACAACTTGGTGCCCATTGGCTGGTGATTCAAGACAAATCCCTCACTTTCAAGCTGAACAACGAACAACCGCTACCACAAGAACTCACACAACACAATCAGACAAGATGGACATGAGACCACCTGTATTCCATGGATATACTTCGGATGAATCAATCATCACCTTCATAGATGATTTCGAGCAGTATGCTGCTGTTAGGACCTTAACTGCAGGACAGCAAGTAGCCCTCATGCCCTACAGCCTACGAGGACCTGCAAGAGCAGCATTCACAGCTGCAACTCATGCAGGAAATGATGCCGATGCTATACTAATAGCACAGAAGACCTGGCTCTGGAATACCTATTATACAGACGAGATCAAGCAAGCCCTGAAGGATCAGCTCAATACAACATGTCAAGGAATGAGCGAGGATCCAAACACATTCTTCACAAGAATCCGATATCAGATAATCCTCGTGGATTATGCTAATGCCATCCGAGACCAAGTAGCCGAAGCAACCTTTATGAAAGGAGTTCACCCAGAGATAGCCTTGGCCATCTGCTCATCACCAGTAGTCCTGGATCTGGTACAAAAGGTTACCTACGCTCAGCAATATTGGATAGCCAGACATCCACAAGACCACACAATGGAAAGAGTTACTGGCATTAGAATCGAAGCACCCAAGCCAACTAGTGTGATCCCTACCACTATGATCAATCAAAACACACCTCAGCCAAAAGCTACAGAACAACAGAGAAACAGCGATCCTATGGAAGAACTTGCTAAGCAGTTCGCCGAAATGACTGCTCACCTGGGGGATGTGGTAAAGGAAATCAGAGGAAGAGATCGCCGCCCAATTCAGAAGTTTGCCGCCACCTCAGATAAGAAGAAAGGTACCTGCTATAGCTGCGGAGAAGAAGGCCACTACTCATATGAATGTATGAGTGAAACCAAGCGCAAGGCCCAGCCAAGCAATGCTACCACTAGAAATAAGGAGCAAGCCAACATCATCACCTTCGAGGAGATTGGAGATTCAGACGAGGAATGGGAGGCCTATCCTGCTCAGACCACTAAGAAGGATGTTCGCAAGGAACCCTACAAGAGACCACCAGGAAGACCCAAGAAGAACCCAGTGGAAAAGCAGATGGAAACAACCACAGAAAGCCAAGCTGAAGAAATGGATCAAGACATAGAGCTCGAGCAAGCAGTCCAAGATATCATCCGAGGAACCACTCCAGCAAGTAAAGGAGAAAAGGAGAAGAAGCTTCGCAAGACCAAGACTTTCAAGTATAATATCTTCAAGGATCTCAGCCAACAAAAAGTCAATGCAACCTTCGGCCAGCTGGCAGAAATCCCCACATTCAGGCAGCAAATGAGATTTGGACTTGCAGAAACCACCAAGGAGCAAGGTTGGAAGATAACGGAGGCCAACAATATTTAAGAAGACTCCGGAGAGGAAAGTGAAGACAACCGCAAGACTTCTGCTTATGCAACCTGCCAAATCGAAGATAGAATCTTTGAAGCCATCATAGATACAGGAGCAGGAGGATGTCTCCTCAGCAAGAAGGCAGTAGACCACTTAGGATGGGAGATCAAAGAAGCAACTAAGCTGGTATTCGTCACAGCAGATGGCACAAGAGCCACCCCTCTGAGAAAGATCTGAGATGTTCCCATCAAGTTTGGAGGAGCAACCATTCCAGTTGATGTGATTGTAACCAATGCAACCAACTATGACATCCTTATCGGCAATCAGTGGCTTCACAAAGCCAGAGCAATAATCGATCTGAATGCACAGAAGATGCAGATTGTCTACTGAGAACAAAAGATGCGAATCCCTATCAATGTTAACAAAGGAGTGCTCTCCGAGATGGAGGAAGAAGAAGGTGAGCAAGAGGAAGCCTACATGGTAACCACGTAGAAAAAGAAGAAGAAAGTTGGATGGATGAGTGAGGAGGAATGGTGCAAGAAGATTACAGAAGAGTATGCGCCACAAGGAGTCTGCCCCCACGGAATCAAGATGTACTGTATGGAGCATGTCAATGATTGCTACCAATGCACTGGTAGAATCAAGAAGATCCACTATGAAAGAAAACGGAAGGTTCTCGAAGAACAGGCCAGAAGAAAAAAGGAAGAGGAGGAAGATGACGAACCACCAGCCCTCCTAGAAGACAGCGACGATGAAGAAGAGATCAAGGTCAAGATTTGGAAAATCCATCCTGATGCAGTTCTACCAGAATACAAGTCGAAAAATGCAGCTGGAATAGATATCGCCACAGTGGAGGAAACCATACTGAAGCCCCAGACAACCACTCTACTCGCAACTGGACTAGAAATGACCATTCCAAAGGACCACGTCGGAATTCTCAAGACAAGAAGCAGCCTGGCAAAAAGTGAAATCACTATCGAAGGAGGAGTCATCGATTCAGACTATATTGGGGAAATACTACTCATCGCTAGGAATCACAATCCTACCATTCCATTCTCAGTCAAGAAGAAGGATCGGCTAGCACAGATGCTGATCTTTCCAGTTCTACAACCAAAGATCATGGAAGTCAAGAAGTTGCAGGAAACAGAAAGAGGAAGGAAAGGATTCGGATCCACAGGAAGAGGAGTATTTGCCAGCACCAAAATCACTGAATTAGATCACAAGAAGGAGGAAACCACAACCAAGCACAGCTACACTATTGGGAATGAGTTTCCACTCAAGAAGGAACTCAAAAAGATACTTTATGAATTCAAGGATGTCCTTGCCACAGATTTCAAGGATATCAAAGGAAAGACCCCACACTACTACCATGATGTGGATACAGGAGACACCGAACCAATCTATCAGAAAGCAAGACCCATCCCACCAGCCTACCGCGAATGGCTCAGAGAAGAAATCAAGCAGATGGAAGAAGCTGGTATCATCAAAGAAGCCAGTAGTCCTTGGGCTTCACCAGTCGTACTAGCCCCGAAGAAAGGAAACAAGCCAGGAGAATTCGCACCAAGACTCTGTACCAATTATAGAAAGCTCAACTTGATTACCAAGAAGGATCGCCAACCACTACCCCTTATCAGCGATATTCTCATAACCCTGGGAGATGAGGCACAGTACTACAGCACCTTGGACTTATACTCGGGATTCTATCAAATTGGCCTCACAGAAGCAGCGAGTGAGAAATCAGCTTTCATCACCCCAGACGGAACCTATGTCTACCTGCGAATGCCATTCGGAATGTGCAATACACCAGCAAGCTTCCAGCGAATGATGAACAAAATCTTTCACTATGACATGGGGAGATGGATGATGGTTTATGTAGATGACGTAATCATCTACAGCAAGACAGCCGAGGAACATCTGCAGCACATCCAGCAGATGATGGAAAGGTTGAGGAAGCATGGTCTTTATATCAAACTGAAGAAATGCAAGTTTGCGGAAATTGAGATCTCTTACCTTGGATATGTTATCAACCAAAATGGAACACACATGGACCCCCTCAAGATACAGGCAGTAGCAGCATATCCAAGACCTACTACAGTCACTGAAGCCCAAGCCTTCATGGGACTCGCCTCCTACTATCGCAGATTTATTAGAGGATTTTCCAACATTGCAGGCCCAATTTACGAACTCAACAAGAAGGATATCAAGTTCCAATGGA
>RBNI01004895.1:0-13295 GCA_003990745.1 Jimgerdemannia flammicorona | reverse complement strand
CCCCCCCCACATGTTGCCAGTCAAAGGCACTGGGTCCCCCCTGCCCAGTACGCTCACCAGAATGCACTTTGCTCGCCATCTTGAGAGCACTGATACTTGAAGATGTTGCCGAAAGTGTTGTCAGAATCTTGTGTCACCCAAATGTTACAGGTGAAAGGGGTGAACTAGTATCTTACCTGCCACAGTCGTAAACAGACAACCAACCCTACCTACTTTCAAGACAGTCAAAGCTGACCCAGTGAAAGAACTTACCAAGCAGTTTGCCAAGATGACTACACACCTTGGTGATGTTGTTAGAGAAGTCCAAAGTGCTAACAGGAGACCAGTACAGAGATTTGTAGCTATTATAGAAGAATGCAATATCATATGCTTCAGATGTGGAGAAGAAGACCACTATGCAAAGAGTTGCATAACCAAAACAAGATACAAAGCCCAACCAAGCAATGCTAGCAGAACCAGAGAACAAACCAATACAGTAGTCATCAAGGAGATTGGTGACACTGATGATGAAGAATACTACAAGGAGCTCAAATTCTATCCTGCTACTGAAGGTACCAGAACCCAGTCCAAGCCCTATGATAAGAAGAGCAATAGCAAGCCAGTTGGAAGATCAAAGAAGACCCCAGCTATTACTATTCAAAGCAAGACTCAACCCGAGGAGATTGACCAAGATATGGAGTTAGATGAAGCTACTCACCAAATCATTGAAGGCACTACTCCAGTCTTAGGAGAAAGCGAAAGTAAGAAGGAACAGAAGCTGTGCAAGACCAAGATCCACCAGTATGATATCTACAAGAACCTCAAAGAACAAAAGGTCAATGCTACTTTTGGACAACTAGCTGAAGTCCCTGCCTTCAGACAGCAGTTGAGAGTAGGACTTATAACTACCACCAAGAATCAAGAGTATAAGATTGTAGAAGCTCACAATGCACAGGAAGAATCCAAGAACTCAGGTGAAGAATCAAAAGACCAGTGCAAGATATCAGCCTATACCCCATATCAGATCGAAGACTGTATCTTTGATGCCATCATTGATACTGGTACTGGAGGATGCCTTATGAGTAAGAAGGCAATTGACCACCTAGGTTGGGATATTGAAGAGTCCACCAAGATGGTCTAAGTTACAGCAGATGGTACATGAGCTACCCTCCTTGGCAAAATCCAAGAAGTCCCCATCAAGATAGGAGGAGCTACCATCCCAGTAGATGTGATTGTTACAAGCATCACCAACTATGACATCCTCATTGGCAACCAATGGCTTTACAAGGCCAAGGCCATCATTGACCTCAATGCCCAGAAGATGCAGATCAACTACAGAGGGAGAAAGATATGAGTCTCTATCAATGTCCACAAAGGAGTCCTACCAGACATGGAGGAAGGAGATGAAGAAGACACAGAGGTCTTCATGCACTTGGTGAACAAGAACAAGAACAAGACACCCAAGCTCACAGATGAGCAGTGGTACAACAAGATCATCGATGGCTATGTCCCTCAAGGAAGATACCCCCATGATACTAGAATGTACTGCTCTGAATACCTGAATAACTACTGGTTCTATATCAGTGAAGTCAGGAAAATCTGCCAACAGAAACATGAGCAAGAAGCCATCAAAGCAAAAAGGAAAGCTGAAGAAGATGACCAGCCCCCAGAGCTTCAAGCTGACAGTGATGATGAGGAGGAACAAGAATCAGACATCACCCTCAAGGTCAAGAAGTTTCACTCCAAAGCCAAGATCTCAGAATACAAGACTGAAGGAGCCATAGAAATGGACCTTGTCAGCATTCAAGATGCTACTCTTGAACCACAGACCACTACCCTACTTGGCACTGGAATTGGAGTCAAGTTACCAGAAAACCATGCTGAAATTATCAAGACTAAGAGCAGTCTGGCCAAAAGCAAAATCTCAGTTGAAGGAGGAGTAATTGACCCTGATTACACTGGTAAGATCTTTCTTATAGTCAGAAATTACAACTACACCACCCTCTTTGAAGTCAAGAAGCATGACAGGATTGGCCAGATGCTGATCCACGAAATCAAGAAGCCTAAGATCATTGAAGCCATTGAACTCATCAAGACTAAGAGAGAAGAACAAGGCTTTGGATCTACTAGAAGAGGAGCCTATGCTGCCACCAAGATTACTGAACTTGAGCATAAGAAAGACAAGGACCAGAACAAGCACACATATACTATTGGAGAAAACTTTCCTCTGGAGGAACAACTTCTCAAGATCCTGCACCAGAACAAAGGAGTACTTACTACAGACTTTAGAGATATCCACAATCAAGAACCCAAGTACTACTATGAAGTTGACACTGGTGATACCAAGCCTATCTACCAGAAAGTCAGACCCATACCACCTGCCTACAGAGAGTGGCTGTGAGCAGAACTCAAGGAAATAGAAGAAGCTGGAATCATCAAGCAAGCTATCAGCCCCTGGGCCTCACTCATTGTCCTAGCCCTGAAGAAAGGAAGCAAGCCTGGAGAGTTTGCACCAAGACTCTGCATTGACTACAGGAAGCTCAATGCCATTACCAAGAAGGATAGACAGCCCTTGCCGAATATTTAAGAAATCCTTACCACTCTTGGAAGTGAAGCCAAATACTACACCACCTTGGATCTGTTCTCAGGCTTCCATCAGATCAGTCTCACTCAAGATACCAGTGAGAAATCAGCCTTCATCACACCTAATACCACCTATATCTACCTGCGAATACCATTTGGAATGTGCAATGCCCCAGTAAGTTTCCAGTGAATGATGAACAGAGTCTTCAGCAATGAGATTGGGAAATAGCTCTTTGTCTATGTTGATGATGTGATCATCTTCAGCAATATTGCATGGGAACATATCAATCACATACAGCTAGCCCTCAAGAGACTCAAGGAGCATGGCCTCTACATCAAGCCTAAGAAATACAAGTTTGCAGCTTAAGAAATTGCCTACCTAGGACACCTCATCAATCAGACTGGAATCTATACAGACCTCATGAAGATTGAGGCTGTTGTAGCCTACCTGAGACCCAGAACAACTACAGAAGTCCATGCCTTCCTTGGACTGGCCAGCTACTACAGAAGATTCATCAAAGAATACTTCAACATTGCAGCACCTATCTATGAGCTACTGAAGAAGGAGACCAAATTCGAATAGACTAAGGAGCGCCAAGAAACCTTCAATGAACTCAAGACCAGGTTGACCCAAGCACCTATCCTCAGAAGACCAGATTGGAATCTAGAATTCATCCTGCAGACAGATACGAGTGCTATAGGACTTGGAGCAGTCCTAGCTCAGAAGAAAGATGGACATAAATATGTTATCTCCTATGCAAGCTGAGGTACCCATGGAGTAGAACAGAACTACGAGTCATGTAAGCTTGAATGCTTAGCAGTAGTCTGGGCAGTAGATAAGTTCCACTACTACCTAGCTAGGAAACACTTCACTATTCAAACAGACCATTCCACTCTTGCCTGACTATTCTACACTCTGAACCCCAAAGGAATATATGCTAGATGGATCTACAGGCTGTAAGAGTATGACTGTACTATTAAGCACTGCTCAGAAAAGACCAACACCAATGCTGATACACTCTCGAGGACACCCCAAAATACCCCCATCAAGACTATTCAACATGAATAAGGAGCTATACTATGGATTAATCAGCTATCTTGGGCAGCAGAAGATGCCCAACCACCTCGAACCCTGGACAATCACCATCATCAACCAGACTTGGAAACAGTTTGAACTAGACAACACTATACTCAAAAAAGGAGGAAAGCTAGTAATACCCGAATACAAGAAGTATCAAGTAATGAAGGAAGTACATGAGCAAGGACACTTAGGAGGAATCAACATATATGACAAGGTAAGAAGAACCATGTAGTGGCCCAAGATGGAAGAAGACCTGTGCCAATTTGTCAAAGGGTGTGATAAGTGCTAAAAACAGAAACAAGATCAGCAAGACTAGGCACCCGGGTCATCAAGAATTGAGCCTATCCCCTTCCACCACATTGCAATAGATATCATTGAACCACTACCAGTAATACTATCAAGAAACTGCTATATTATAGTTATTGTAGACCTCTTTACCAAATGGATAGAGGCAGGAGTATTACAAGAAGCCAATGCCCTCTCTATAGCTGACTTCCTGCACCAAAAAATCATCTGCTGCTACAAGACACCAAAGCAAATCACAACAGACCATGGCACAGAATTTATCAATGGATTCCATGAGATAATATATCAGAAATACAAGATCCAGTACATCAAGATCACTATGTACCACTCTCAAGGAAATAGACAGACAGAAAGAACCAACAAGACCCTCAAGAACATCCTAGTGAAGATCTCAGAGACATATGAGAATTGGGATAACTATCTCCCAACTATCCTCTCTGTCCTACAAGACATATAGTTACAGAGCACACATTTTACCCCAAGAGAGCTGCTCTTCGGAGAAGAAGATTCTGATGAAATCTCAGCCATAAATCTAAACCTAACTTAGAGATAAGTTGATGCAGAAATCTGGAGACTATACCAAATCAGGAAGAAGGCTGAAGATTACATCACCAAGTCACAAGTGCTGATAAGAAAGAATGCGGAAAAGAATTACAAGGCCCTAGAACCTATCCGAATTGGAGAAAAGGTTCTACTGTATTGAAATATAGTAAAAGCCTCATGGTTGTGAAAACTGAAGCTCAAATGGGAAGGACCCTTCTATGTGCAAGATATCAAGGGATGTAAGAGGGTTGCTTTTTAGGGCAACCGTTACATAGTTCTGGAAGAGTTTTCTAGAAGTTCTAGATATTCTGGAAGACTGTTTTCTTATGGTCAAGATCAATTTCATATGGAGTACGTCCTCTATGCTTATTGATTTCAAGATCGGGTTGATGTCTCAACCAAAGTCCTTTTTTGGACTAGTTCTGGATGTTCAGGAGCTTCTATATTTCAGAAAGTTCAAGAAACTAAGACCAGCTTAGTTGAATCGGCGTATCGCTGCAGACAATACCAAATTAGGAAATTTCGTGATGGGGTTAGGAGTAGGACCTAACGGGGAGCAGATTTACTTAAGAGTGGTTTATGGATTATTAAATAGGTTTATTTGCTATTCATGATATTACTATACTAGGAGTATTTATGTGAAGGGATATTGTGGGGAAGTGCTCAGGAGTTGTGTTTGGATTGTTCAAGTCTGTTCAAGTCTGAGATTCTGAGGTCTGGGGGAGGGGGTATTTATACTAGTGAGGGGCTATCTGGACTAGGCTAGATATGGGTATAGTACTAAGTGCCTTGCTAAGTCAGAATGCAGTCATATAGTATAAGTGTGATCTGACATGTCAAGAGATCGTCTGACTGCTGAGTCAGTTTACAGTCATATTATACCAGGCTAATCTAACTATACTATGACTGCTAATCTATTTATAGATTTAGGCACTGTCTGGGTAGTCTTCAATAACATCACCATCAATGATATCATCTCTGATGAAGTAGTCGTCTAGGAAGAGAGGTTCGTGGATTACTTCTCCTTGTTGGCTGAGGTAATAATACATTGAGACTTCGTCTCCATCCCACAGGATAGCGTCGTCTGTTTCGTATGCTGGGTAAGGTGTTGGTGGACACAGGAGGGGTGTATTGTCTTCGCTTTCATTGGATTCGCTGTCTGCGTATCTTCTATAGGTTACAGCACTATGAGTTGTGGGGTTGTAGTAAGCTGGCGGCTGTGGTTCGTGTCGCTCGTACTCAGGTGGTGGAGTTGTTGGTTCGATCTCAAGGGTTGTCTGGAGGTACAGATTGTGTTCTCCAGTTTCTTCGTTATAGTTGAAGTAATCAGAGGTGAATGCAGGTTGGTATTTGTACCAGTGATCATTGTCCCAATAAGTCTCGTATGTGGTTATAAACTGTTGTAAGTTCATCGGCAAGGTTGGTGGTGTGATCAGGATTGGTAGAGTTCCTTAGCTTAATGTCATGTCGGCATCAGAGGGATCATTGTCTTCTGCTTCATCTTTGTCAAAGTTGATTATATCATAGATATCCTTCATAGTGTATCCAACTTGGGGCATTTGCAGGATGTGGTCATCGGGATGCAGGAAGGTTCTGTCTATGGTTTCAACATACTTGAGATACTTGTGATTAAGTTTTTGTATCATGTCGTCGATTTGGCTATAGGACAGAGTAGTAACCATTTCACTAGTAGTAACTCAGAGACAGGAAATAAAGGTGCTGTACTCATAAAAGAGTTCTTGGTATTTGCGGGCAATGAGCTTCTGGTGTTGAGACATCTAGGTAATGTCTGTATCGTGGTGGTGTTCAACCATGTCTTCCAGGAGGTGGCTGATCTGGTAGTAGCTTGAGATTTGTCTGATTCAGTGGGCCTCATTAAGCATGTTCAGGGTGTTCCATCGGGCTTCCACAAAGTAGAGGGGTGCAAGGCTATGGATATTCATGAGGGGCAGAGGGGGTGTGGCTCGGTTGACAATGGCATTCCAAATGTCAGTGCAGATGCGGTTATAGATCTCAGTGGTCATGTTTGTGTGTTTGGAAGTTGTAGTTGTTATTTATTTTGGTTCTCTGTTTCGATGCATCTTGGGGCTTAGTATATATGCATTTGTTCTTGCTTGGTAAGATTCCATTTATGTGGATCTTGTATTCTGTAACTTCGTATTGACTCAGCTTTGTGCGCTGTGACTTCTGTTTGACTCAGCTTCATGATCGCACAGGTGATTTCCAGATTTGTTCAGAGGTAACGTGTGATTTCAGTGGCTTGTTAAGAGGATGATGTGTGATTTCTGTGGCTTGGGGGTTGTGCGCTTACAACTCTCCCCTTCTTAGCTTTTGACATCCTCATCGGGGCCTTCTAATTTTGTTCTAGTGTTGTTACACCATTTGGGAGGTCAAAAGTCTGGTAACATCCATTTTTTTCAGAAAGTGGCATGCTCATAGTACAGTTGCCTAACGTATTGGATTTACACGTTAAAGGGTCATGTGTTCGATGCTATGTGCTGGAAGTGATTCTGACGTCATTCACTGCTGGAGAATTTCCTCTAAGGAATCTTCTTAATTGTTTACACCTCGTTTCCCACCAGTGGTACAGGGAGAATAGGCTGGCTTTCAGTTTTGCTATTTTTCCAGAGGGTTGGTATTCTTTTGTTCTGTCTTGCTGCATTCTTGATTAGGTTTGTGGTAGTTATAATGTTCGGAAGGGTAATGTATGTTATGTACTGATAGGTATAGGAGTATTCAGTGTTCAGTTGTTCAAGGAATTGTATTCCTGAACTAAGTCAGTAGTATTCTGAAGATTGGTCTTGGGTTCCCATATTGCATCATGGATCGGATAACCTTTCCATTTGATGAGGTACTCAGGGTGGTTCTTGTGGCCATGTTTGTTGAGGATTTGTTCAACTTCGTATTCTTCCTGGTCATTAATAATAACAGGTGTAGGTGGTTCTGTAGTTCAGTTTGGGAATAGTTCATCATCATTGTCATTGTATCGCTTGAGATATTAGACATTGAAGACTGGGTGAATCTTAATAGTATCTGGTAGTGCCAATTTATAGGAGGTTGGAGAGACTTGTGAAATGACTTCAAATGGTCTGATGAACTTGGTGTTCAGCTTTGTAGATGGTCTGTGCTTGAGGTTGTCAACTCGGTATCCTCGGATGTCTAATAGAACTTTTTCTCCAATATCGAAGGTTTCTTCTCGGCAATGCTGGTTGACATACTGTGACTGTTGTTCTTGAGCTCGTGATAAATTCTTGATTGCGATCTGGCTTAGATTATGCATTCGGAGTAAGAATTCTTCAACAGCTTCAACTGTAGAGAATTCTTCAGTAGTTCGGATGAGTGTCAGAGGAGTGTTTGGGTTTTGTCTAGTGTTGGCGAAGAATGGGGTCATTCCAAGAGAGGCTTGCTTGCTGTTGTTATAGGCAAACTCGACTGCAGTGAGGTGTTCATGCCAATCATCTTGTCTGTAGGAAACATAGTTCCTTAGTATTTGTTCTAGAGTTCGGTTCATTCTTTCAGTTTGGCCATCAGTTTCGGGGTGAAAGGCTATAGATAGTGCAAGTTTGTTCCAAGGTGCACATGGAGGGCTTTCCAAAAATGGCTAGTGAATTTCGGGTCTCGGTCACTAACAATGATCTTAGGAAGACCATGATAGTGGAAGATATTGTCAAACAAGAGTGTGGCTATGTCTGGTGCTGTTGCAGTGGTGGTGGTTGGTACAAAATGAGCTTGTTTGCTGAGATAGTCCACAAAGACAACAATTGCATCTTTCCCATTCTTGGTTCGGGGTAGTTGTACAATGAAGTCCATAGAGATTTGTTCCCAATTAGCAGATGGTACTGGGATAGGGTGGAGTAGACCAGGTTTCGCTAGTGTTAAGGACTTGTTGCATTGGCAGGCATTACAGGAAGTGATGTAGGTCTTGAGTTGATCTGCCATTCGGGGCCAATAGAAGTTTCGGGAGATAACTTCATAGCATTTATTAAATCCTAAGTGTCCGGCTATAGGGGCATCATGACATTCAAATAGGATAGTCCTTCGGAGGTCCCGGTTGTTTGGAATATACAATCTGTCCTTGTAGTAGATAGCATTGTCCTTGAGTTGGTATTGGTTGTACTGGGTATGCTTGTCAGCATCATCACTGTTCAGGATTTCTCGGAGTACTTGAGCTTCCTTATCATCCGCATATGCTGTGATGATTTGTTCCATGATAGAGTTTGTAACCAGGGTGAGAGTTTGGATCACTTCTTCGATGGGTGGTCTGGATATTGCATCAGCAACAATGTTTTCTTTGCCAGGGCAGTACTGGATTTCATAGTCAAAGTTGGTGAGGACTTTCATCTATCTGGCTTGCTTTCGAGAAAGGGTAGTCTGGGTCTTGATGTTGACTAATGACTTGTGGTCAGTCAATACAGTGAAGTGTGCTCCTTCTAGGTATGGTCTCCATTTGATCAGAGTGTCTACGATGGCTAGCATTTCCTTCTTGTGAGTTGCATAGTTGATTTCGGCATTATTGAACTTGCGGGAGTGATAGGCCACAGGGTGTCCTTCTTGCATGAGTACTGCTCCAAGGGCTAGGTCAGAGGCATCAGTGGTAACTTCATATAGTAGGGCAGGGTTTGCTGCTTGAAGTACTGGAGTGGTTATCAAAGCATCTTTCAATGCTTGAAAGGCTATATCTTGTTTGGGTCCCCAATTTGCAAGATTGTTAAAGTCTTTCTCTTGTTTCATGGTCCAGGGCTGTTCTTCTTTCTTACTATGCTTGGTCATTTGGGTAAGGGCAGTGGCAATTTTGGCGAAGTTGGCAACAAATCGTCTGTAATAGTTTGCTAGTCCCAGGAATGACTGGAGGTCTTTCAGCTTCTTGGGTCTGGGCCAATCTTTGATTGTGGAGATTTTGCTGGGGTCCACTTTGATTCCATTTGGCATGACAATGTGTCCAAGGAATTGGATTTCCTTCAAGAGAAATTCGCACTTACTGAGTTTTGCAAAGAGTCTGTTCTCTCGGAGTTTCAGTAGTACTAGCTCAAGATGTTCGATATGTTCCTCCAGGGTTTTGCTGAAGACTAGAATGTTGTCTATGTAGACAACAACAAATTTGTCCAAGTATGGGTGCAGGATGGTATTCATCAGTATCTGGAAGGTTGCAGGAGCATTAGTTAAGCCAAAGGGCATAACCAGAAATTCAAAGTATCCATAGTGGGTTTGGAAGGCTGTCTTGTAGATGTCTTCTTTTTTCATGGCAATTTGCCAGTAACCATTTCACAGATCAAAAGAGCTCATGAATTGTGGGTTGGTAAGTCTGTCAAATATTTCATCGATTCTGGGTAGTGGGCAACAGTTCTTGATGGTCTGTTCATTGAGGTCGCGGTAATTGATACACATTCGCAGGTCTCCTCCTTTCTTGACAACAAAGAGGACTGGTGCACCATAAGGTGATACACTGGGTCTAATGAATCCTTGTTCTAGGAGTTTGTCAATTTCTTTCTTGAGTGCATCGATTTCTCTCGGAGACATGTGGTAGATTGACTTAAAGGTTGGCTTGGTATCTGGAATAGTCTTGATGGCATAGTCCACTGCTCATTTGAGAGGTAGGCCTTTTGGGAGTTTCTTTGGGAATATGTCTCGAAATTTCTAGAGTAGTGGTCTGACATGACTGTCAACTTTTGAAAAGTCTTCTTCAGAGTTCTCGGGTTCTCCTTTGGATGGTCGGATGGAGATAGTAAAGAGAGGGCATTTCTTGGCCAATTTCTTGAGTTGTAGTTTGTTGATGTGGGTGATCTTTGATCCAGGGTCACTAGAGTTGAGTAGGTTCTTTTCACCTTGCAGTTTGAAGTTGTGGCGTCCTTTCTTGATGGTCAGAGAATGGTTTACCCAATCAATCATAGGGTTCTCTTGTTTCAACCATGGAGTTCCAAGGATGATTTCATTATCAGGGAGTGGTACGATCTGGAGGGTAACATGTACTCGATAGTCACCGATCCGGAAGGGTAGGTTGCGGACTTCCTTGCTAATGACATGTGAGGTTCCATCAGCTGTAGCAACTGCTTGAGTTTGTTGTACCGGAGAGGTGAAGACCTTGAATCTATTGGCTGTTTCTTCGTTGATGAAGTTGCCTGAGGCACTACTGTCTATCATAATCTTGACAGGTGCTCGATTGACAAAAGCTTTAAGTGTAAGCAGTTTGTCTGATCCAATGGTGGTGATTTCAGTTGTAGGAGCTTTCCTTCTGTTGGTTCTTCTTTGAGCCAGTTCATTGACACAAGAGAAGCAATCATCAATCATTCGAGAAGAGTACATTCCAATGCCATAGGGGCATCGGCCACTTGGTACATATCCATCTTCGATTTTCTTGTAGAATTGTTCTTCTTTGTTCATGGTAGGTTGGGCTGAGGCCTTGTTTGATAAACCAAATCCTTTGGATCCTCGGATGGTGGGCAGTAGTTCAGGGACTTCCTTGACTATCAGGTTTGACTCGATTTTTTCGAATAGAATCTGGGCAATACAGAATCCAATGGGAATCTTGAAGGGTGTCCAACTGTGGTTTCAGATGAGGACAATAATTTCGCCTGTATAGTCTTTATCAATGACTCCTCCTTCTACTGAGAGTCCTTTCAATGCTAGGCTGCTGCGACAGCATATTCTTCCAATATGTCCTTCAGGGATTTGGATACTGATTCCTGTGTAGACTTGCTTGACTTCTCGGTTGGAAACTGTAGCTTCTTTGGCTGCATACAGATCATATCTAGCTGCTTTTTGACTTCCTTTAGTTGGGGCTTTGGCCACTTGTCTTAACTTGACAAAGTCTAGAGTTCTGGTAGTCAGGTTGTTGAGATAGTGCAGAGTGGTAACAGTTGCTCGTGTTGCTGTTCGTGGTTTTCAGTTAGGGCAGGCACTGGCCATGTGTCCTGTCTTTCGGCAATAGAAGCATGCTCCACTTCTTCTAAGTTTATTCCTTTCACCTTCAGTGAGTTTCTTAAAGATGCTCGGCTGGGCAGGTTCATGATTTCTGAGTATCTATGAAGTAGATGTTGAGGGAGCTCGGGATGCTTCATGCTTGGGTTCTTCTTTCTTGGTCCAAGTCTTTTCCTTGTTGTTGAATTGTCTTTGGGGCAGAATTGGTCTAGCTGTGAGGATCCGCTTGACCATAGTCTTGATTCTTGCCAGGCACCATTGTTGATGGTTACACCCAACTGGGCATCCTTGTTCTCAGATTTTTCTAGTAAGCCATTCAGGCAGGGCATTGAATAAATGGTCTGCTCTTGTACCATTTTGTACTTTGTCATTAGTGATATATCCTAGGCCAACCGTGTTCAGGAGTGACTCGAGTTTTGTACAGAAGGTTTCGAATTCCTCCTTACCATGTACATCGAATTTGAGGTTGCAGAGTTTTACTCGGGATTCAGCGATCATGGTTTCGCTGTGATATTGAGCAATCATGAGTTGTTTAAGTCCAGGGGCTGCAGGATGGTCTCTATATCCTGGGGCATTATTTGCTACATTCTGAGCAACTACTGCAGGTCGGGTGTCCCATGTGAGGGGTTTTTCGGGAAGAGTTTGCTACCATTCTTTGGCAGGTCCTCGGAAGAATGTAACAACTTGGCAGACATAGGCAGTAGTGGTAGCAAAGAGTTGTTCCAGAGTGTGGTCTTGGTTGTTTGTCAGCACATGGTCAGCGACTCATTCATTGGTCCATTGATTGGCTTCGAAGTTGGTGTCAACTATACTAATGAAGCTTTGAACTTCTTGTGCAGTACCATTGAAAGTAGGTAGACTCAGATTTTTTGTTGGTCAGGTCTGTTCAGCTAAGGCAGTAATGGTTGCTGCCATTATGGCTACCTGGGTTGTAAGGTCTAGAATCTGTTGGTTTGCCATGTTGTTTACCAGAGGCGGTTGAACTACTGGTAGTAGTGTTACTGGTACTACTTGAGATACTGGTGCAGAATGTGATGGGGTTCTTTGAGTCTGTGTAAGTTGCTGGAGTAATAGTTGTGGATCTGGAGTAAGGGCTTGATAGATAGCTGTCTGTTGCTGTGTAGGTGTGTTCTGTCCTGATAGAGATTTGTCTCTTTCGGTGATGTATCCGGGATCAAATTCACTGAGATACTTCTCCTCCTCTTCGGTTTGGTCCCCATGTACTTGGGTTTGCTCGGCATCAAAGTAGACAGAGTCAGTTGTATATCTGATTTCAGATGGACTTAATTCAAAGTCAAGTTCTGGTTCAGTATTTGTTTCAGATTCAGGTAGAGCTGTAGCAGGGCCTGCTTCGGATTCGGGGTCAGGTAGTTGATAAAGGGTTTCTCTTGCTTCTTCCTTAAGAATATAGTGGGCCTTACTGTTCTGGAATCGGTAGTATAACGCAGTCTTGGTCCTGGTGTGGTGAAAGTCGGTAGAGTTGAGCCACTTGGCTACAGAGACTTGGACTTCATGAGGAACTAAGGCTAGAAAGACTGCTGCTGGTTGTCCTAGGTCGCTCGGGTTTGTGGAGCTGACAAAACTCTTGTTGAGAAGAGTAAAGAAGGCTTCTATAAGACCTTCTTCATCTTGACTTGCTGGGTGTAGAGTAAGGAGTTTAGTGAATAGGGTTTCGCCTATTTGCTGGTTTAATCAGAGTACTTCTTTCTTTAAGTGAAGTTTGTCCCACTTGTTGCAGGTGTGGAGGTCAAATTGTCCTTATACGTCAGGTTCAATTCTCTCCAGATTGTCAGATGGTTCAGAATAAATTCCAGGTCAGAGGTTGGGCTTTATACCAACTTGTAGGAATTCTCAGAAGAGTTTGTAGCGGGGTGAGGAAGCGTCTTGA
>RBNI01004894.1:0-13296 GCA_003990745.1 Jimgerdemannia flammicorona | reverse complement strand
AAAAAATGCTGACCCCCTTGTCTGACGTGGACTCTGCTATCCCACCCCTTCATTTTTTTTTTTTAAGATACATTCTTTTGCAAAAATAAGTTCAAGAAAGGAGAGTACATATCAGGTAGGAAAGCATGCTGTGGAGATTGATGCTCATGTGCCTAGCCGCGATGATACCAACTGCTTTGAATTATTCGGCAGCTTATGAATATGGCAGTACCACTGATACCATAACATCTGGCAACCCGTCCCTTCAGCCCAAATATCGGGAAAGTCGGTTTCATTAGAAAATAATGCAGTCGTGAGGAACCTTTGACTAATATATATATGTCTGTTTCCGAACACAGACATAGTGAATGGAAACTACCACAATGAGGCAATCAACAAAATTTAAGAGCTATGTGAAGGTTTCCCAAACGATTCAGCTGCTTTGTGTCTAGGATGACGGGATTCGGAGGTTTAGCGATCAAAACAGCTATTGTGCGTATGGATTTGAGGGAGTGCAATTTGTTAACGCTTACTGATTTACAAGTATTACCAACTATATATATATATATACAGCGAAGTTTATTAAAAAGTATATATAATTACCTTTTCGATTAAAATCCCAGCAGCGGCATCACCTCCAGCCACCGCGGGGTTTCAGCCCGCTCTCATGGATCAGGCCCCTGGTTATCAAGCGAACGTAGGATAAGGTACGTGGTTAGAACAAATACCTGGAACTTGGTATTCTCCCCTAACACAATGTACCTGCCGTGTTCGTCTTCCTGCTATTAAGCAATCAACTGAATAATCATAGATTCTAACGGTTATTATGAGACACGAACAAAAAGTCCCAAATCAGACCAGCATACGATTGTGGCTTGTCTCCAAGGGTTGCCTTTCCACCCTCCCCGAACTCCATTCCCCACCCATTACCCACCACAATGCACCTCCTCCGCCACCTTAACCTTCGCTCCATCCTCAGCGCACCCCGCCTGCTCCCTCCCCTCGCCTCCGCCCATCCCTACACCACCCACGCCCACCACTCGCACTCCTCCGCCTCCTTCCTCTCCCCGCACGACCCGCTTCCCACCATCCGCGAGCAACTCCGTGCCATCGGCGAGGGATCCGTCGACTTTAACCCAGATCACGCGCCAGGCGTCGCGCTCATCACACTTAATAATCCCGCGAAACATAATGCCCTTAGTGGGAAGATGATGGCAGAACTGGCGGACGTGGTCGATACGTTGGAAAAGTGGACGAGGATAGAGAGTATGGAGAGAACCGAGCTTGTGGGGATTGTGTTGACGGGGAGTGAAGGGAAGTCATTTTGTGCAGGGCTTGGTATGTATTTAGTTGCAATGTTGAAGGAAAATATCATTGAGAAACAAAAGGGGAACGGCAACAACCCTCTCGATCAGCATCACTGCCTAACCCATTTCACCACCCCACTCCTACAGACCTCTCCGCCGCTAAATCCCATCTCCTAACCCCGACAGCTGGCCTCACCTTCTCCGTTCTCATGCAACACACCCTCACCCGCCTCCGCAACCTGCCCCTCTTCTCCGTCGCCGGCATCAATGGTCCGGCCTTGGGGGGCGGCGCCGAGCTGGCCACCGCATGTGACCACCGCTGCATGCCCCATCCGGCGCACAAACCCGCCGCACGCATTCAGTTCGTTCAGGTCAAGATGGGTGTCACACCCGGATGGGGTGGCGGCGCGCGGCTTGTTGAGCTCGTGGGACGGTCCCGCGCGCTTAGGTTGCTTGGTTCGACGGAGCTTGTGGATGCCACGATGGGTGAAGAGATTGGGCTCGTGGACGTAGTTGCGAAAGAGGACGAGTCGGTTGTGCAAGCGGCGACGAAGTTTCTTGGCGCATATGTTGGACCCGAGGGCGAGAGGAACCCCGTCGAGGCTGTGAGGGGGATGAAGAGGATCGTGGCGAACGCAACCAGGTTGGGAGCTGTTACGGTCGAGGAGGTCGAAAGCGCGCAGCTATACGAGAGGGAGGTGTTTGGGAGGTGTTGGGGGAGCGAGGCGAATTTGAGGGCCGTGAATAGGCCAAGAGAGAAGAAGCGTTGATTAAGTCAACGGTGCAACGAGTTTTTTATGTTACAGGAAAAAAAAAAAAAAAAAAAAAAATGAACAGTTTGGACGTTGATAATGCGGATCTTATTATTATTATTATTATTTTCTTGTAAGTGACGTGAGTATCCAAGCATGGTCGCTCCGTCGAGAATTTAGAAGACGTGACACCTCACGTGCTAATGATGAGTAACCGGGCGAGTATTTGACGAGTGGGGGGTAGGTGGGAAGGGGTACAGGGAATGAAGAAGGATTAACTGAATATAGGCGTCATTTGTATACTGTATGCACACCGTACGACTCTGTTATTATTTGGTCGTGTCTCCGCATCGCAGAGGCTCGTTCCTTCATCCTTTCGCTCAGCTCGTGCCCCGTTCGCGACGCTGCCAATCTCCGTTTGTCACACATGTGCGATCTGTTCCTATTTTATGTGGATTTATGTAATTTGATATTGAAAATAATAAAGTATAGGTAAGGTATGGTTTGATAATGTTCGTTTCGATAATGACAACATGTACATGTTAGCGGCCGCCGATATATAGGCCATCTCCTGCCTTTGCTTAACACAAATGACTGAATGAAATATATATATATATATAATAAAAAGAAAAATAGGTGGTCAATTCCCCTATGTACCAAACGTCCAGAAACGACATACACCATTTTAATCTCCACTTCCATTTACCCGGCCTTCACTCTTTCGGCTTCCTCCCATACCAATAATACAGTTTGCCCCACGTCCGATTCTCCCTAGTTTCCATTCGGATCCTCGCTATTACGTCCGCGTACTCTGCATCCGTCATCCCTACCAGCACCGTCCTTCGCATCGCCTGTATCAGAAATTCGATATTCCGCATCCCAATCTCGCCTGCCTTCCCGCCCCACCCAAGCGGGGAAGAGACGTAGTCTGCTTCAATTTTCTCGAGTCCAGCACGTGTGAGCAGCGCTGTCATGTCGCTCATTACAAAGTCGATATCCATGCCGCGTAATTTGGCGGCGCCGGAGACTATTTGTGGGGCGAGAAAGGGAAGGGGTTAGTGGATGTGTGTGGAGACGGAATACATGATGGAAGCGCGGGTTGAAACGCACATGTACCTGTCTCGTAGAACCATGTATAGCTGGGCGGCGACCGCTCCATCATCACGCATGGCTCAATCAGCTCCACCACGCCGCCGTGTTTTGTGACGCGTCGCAACTCCGCGAGCGCGTAGGGCCATTCCGCGGGCGTGAAGGAGAGTTGCATCAGTCTAGGAAAGAGTAGATGGGATGGGATATTACGAACGTGTCGGACGGCTAAAATACTCCGCCACTCCACCAAGCAAACGAGACAAGAACTTCCCCAAATGCGAACCTCTGGAACACATAATCGAAACTATTATCCGGGAACGGTAGTCTCTTCAACACGTCTCCCCTGATAAAGCTGCAATTTTCCGGTACATCCACCGTTGTGAGAATGTCTGCAATGTCCACGCCCACGAACTGGCTCTCGGGGTAGTCGAATGCCATCTCCACACTCCATCGTCCCGTTCCACATCCAACGTCGAGAACCCGTATCCCAGTCGCTAGTTCCTCCTCCACTGGCGCTGCGTGGTTGCCATGTAGGATCTGCCTGTATCGTGAAGTTTCACGGGGGTGTTAGCGAAACTTGTTGATTATCGGAGTGTGTAATGGATGGAAAAGCGGACTCACCGGAAAATGTAGTGCTGGTAGTCCAACCGGTCGATCATGAAGACAATCCCGTTCTGGATCGTCTTGAAGTCGTCTGGGATTTGCGTGTCCGCCGTGTCGCGTCCGACGGTATCGTTAGACATGATTGTGTGTTGTTAGTACGTTGGGATCGGATGTGATTTTGGAGATAGTTGTTGAAGAATGACTCAGATTCAAAGTGAATTTATTCCATGAATTCGAACAAATGGGTGGATAGTTTGACACGCAAGGATCGAAGAATGCTCTCCTTCCACCTTTTGTTGTTTGTCTTGTTTCGATAATCAAAGTCAAAATCATTGGCCGCGGCTCGAACAAATTGACACGCAAGGATCGAAGAATGCACTCCTTCCACCTTTTGTCGTTTGTCTTGTTCCGATAATCAAAGCCAAAACCATTGGCCCGCGGTTGTTTGTCATTTGCTATCTCACGACGTTGAACTGACCCGGATACAATACCCACACTTCCTTTTTGCAGGACAAAGCGGAGTCATTCAAGGGCCTAGAACCTGAGTCTGTTTTGGCGATTCCAGCCATTTTTGGCGATGGTGATTGGGTCGAAATCCAGACTCACATCCTCTCCGTTTTCTTCGCCTCCCAATGAACAGGTCGATGGCATAATGGCGCCAGAACGAATCACACACTAGAGTTTTCAATGGTCCAACTCGGTCCGATAGTATACATAGCAACGAACCAATGGATACACCTTGACGTATCTTCCAGATAGTTGCTTTGGTAATCCCCATCCAAGATATTTACTTTGATAATCCTCACCATACACACATGCATGTATCCTCCAATACCCAACTTCGGATCGATACGGTTTTCGTCGGGGTTGACGTGAAGGACTGCCGTTTGAGGATGTAGGCTCCGACTTTGATTATCAAAAGTAAGAGCGAGTGTCCGTGTAGTGGTAGGGCCGACAGGGTAATTCCACTAAAGGAACTGACCCACATCACAAAACCTGCGAACCATGTGTGTCCTGCGCAACCACGCAGTCGATGACGTCATAGCAGACTCCGACTGGAGTTTAGCGAGATACCGAGCATAAAGTATTTGGGTTACCGGTCATGAGAACAAACTTTAAAAATTAATGATGCATTTGCGCGATTGGGTTTTAATAATCTTGAGTGGCTCATGCTTTTTGTCTAAATGCAGCAATAGACTGCGGACCTCATCGAGTGGGCGTCAGGATTGGTATACGCCCGAATTTACTTGCCTGGCTCTTTCGGATAACCAAGAGCAAAATATGAGTGATGCCATTAAACCCCGCTGGTTCTGTTTCATTTTGGCTGGGATTAGCTATTTTTCTTTTTTTTTTTTTTTTTTTTTCTTGCGTTCCAAGGCAAGGACGACGACGGGTTCAAGAATATCCCTCGATTTCGCTTTCGCCCCTCTTTTTTCCCGTCTTGGAAACGCATATTTATCCATAAACTGAGTTGCTACGTGCGATCTGTGTAGCGTACATGTTGAACTCGGATGAGCCGGACCTCGCTCCAGAGGGCAAACAAAAACAAGAAGACAAAAAAAAAAAGAAAAAAAAAAAAAAAAAAAAAAAAAAAAAGGGGGGAAAAAAAAAAAACGAAATATAAACTTGTAGAGAACTCGTGGCATATTATTGATGTGAGTCTGCAGTGCTCTGCCGCCCTCCCGTTTCATCTTCTCCCGGGATTATGAGGGGAGGAAACGGGAGTCTTTGAGAAAGGCCTAAGCGATGAGATCATATGAACAAGCACTCTACTTAATCTTACAATTGAAGTTCTACTGAAACAGTATCTTACAAGCGAAAAAAAAAAAAAAAAAGTTAAATTCGGGAGAATGAAGGAGTGGGAGATACAGGTGATGAATAATGCAATAGTACAGAAACAAGAAACAAAACCAAAAACCAAAAAAACAGACGCCATCGTAAATTGAGTGTGAACGAACAGGAATCAATCCCACAAAATTTTCTTTGGAAATGAGTGAGTGTCTGGTATGTAATCCCTACGAGGAGAGAGTTGGACCTTATCTTTTTTTCGACTCCGGCTTCTGGCCGAACGCATACGGCACCCGTCCCCATGTCTTGTGTTTTGTGAAGTCCCGCGATATTGTCGCCGAGAGCTCGTCGTACTCGGCATCGGTGATCCGGAGGACCGGGGCGATCCGTGGCTTCAGCGCGGAGAAGAACATGTCTAAATTCCGCGCGCAAAGCTCTCCGACCCGGCCGTTCCATCCGATCGGGCACGAGACGAAGTCGGCCTCCACGTTGATCAAGTGCTTCTCCACCATCCCCCCTAGGTTCTCGGGGACGCTCAGGTCAACCTTTCCGGACTGGGACGCGGCTACTACTGGTAGAGTTTTCCGTAAGCACCGGCAAATAGACGATGAGTATGGTGAGCGGAAGAACTGCTCAACAAAAAAAAAAAAAAAATGCAGTCCGATAGGTCGTCTACTTACAAGCTTGGTGGAACTTTTCGTACGAGTTGGGCTGCCGTTCCAACGCGAACGAGGTCTCGACTAGCTCGACCCAGCCGCCAGGTTTTGTTACTCGGACCAGTTCCTTGATTACTGAGACCCAGTCGTTGGGCGTGAAAAAGGTCATCATCAACCTGTTGCATACACAAAGGTGAATAAGTTAGCGATATCGTTGGAGTAAGGTTCTGTTGTCTTTACGATGTCACTGCTCGGTTCCAGTCTAAAATACAAAATCAAACATGAAACAAAGACCAGGGAAAGTACCTTTGGAAGACATAGTCGAAGGTGTTGTCTTTAAAGGGTAGACCCTTCAAAACGTTGCTCTTGATGAAAGTACAGTTCGGTGGCACACCCGTCTTTGGGACAACATCTGCGATGTCGATGCCCGTGAAGTTGGAAGCTGGATAGTCGGTTGCCATTTCTAAGGTCCACTTCCCTGTCCCACAACCGGAATCGAGGACTTTGATCCCGTCGGAGAGGCCTTCGTCCATATTAGCGCTGAAGTTGCCATGGAAGATGTTCCTGTGTCGCGGAAAAGGTACGAAGAATACGGGTAGGTTAGAGCTATGGACTTAAGACAGCGGTGGAAAGGCGGGGCTGTATGCAACTCGTACATACCGATAGACATAGTGCCCGTAATCTAGTCGCGATATTGCGGTGTCATCCGTTGGTATTAGATATTTTCGTACGTCGTTCTTCTTAAGGCGACGCCTGAAAAACCGAAAGCCTTCAGGGACTCCGGTACTACTGTCAGAACCATAGCCCTTGGTTTCGCCCATTGTTCTCACGAAGCAATCAGGCAGTAAAGATGATCGAGGAGAACTACATACGAGGTGTATTTGTTACACACAGGCGAGAAACCACACGTTGAAGGTGCTGGTTTTAAGCAGGGTGGCCGAGACGGCACGTTAGTACAGATACAGTAACAACTGACGCACCCATTTTAATTATTCACCATAAAGGTCGCCGTGCCTACGTACGTAATCAATGGTTTGTCACGCCCTAACATGGAACAGAAACAGGCTCCTGCCGTTTCAGCTTTTCCAGACTTTATTGGCCGGAGCATCCCCCCGGATCATCCAGCCTCGCCCGCCTTGAACGCTCACTATGCCAGCCAATTTTTTTTGCGCTCTAACAATGTAGCCCACGTTGGCGGTTGCGTGCTTTCGCGAATGAAAAATTTCCATGAGCCACCAAAGATATTAGGCAAGGTTTGAAGTAAATACAAACAAAACGACAGGAGATTGATGCAAGGGCAAAAGTGGCTTACGAGAACGAATCACAAACTAGTCCATACATTAGTTTCTTGCGTGCGCTACCGACAGAGTGACCTGACAAGCTGGCCCCCGCATATTTCGTGTCACTTTGACAAGGACAAGTGCTGACTGCCAAAACCCTGCCACGTTCTTTTCTCCACGTCCGATGCTGAGCATCAACGGGGCAACGCCCTTTACCTCCAAAGCAGGATGCTGTGCATCGGTATACGAAAACAAACGCCTCACCTGTTCTGGGCTCACCACTCTCAGCCACGGCAAAGTAACGGGTTTGTCGCACAGTCTCCTGAATCTTGTGATCCATGGCGCATGATTTTCGCCAACATTGGCAGACGTTGATCCGGTCATGTGAGTTGCTCGTTGCAAAATGCTTTTTCTGACTTTCATTCTAAGGGGCCTGGAAGAATGTTCCATGCGTCCATAATTGCATGCCATTCGTTGCTGATCTTCCCGCGAAAAGGGGGGACCAGACGTGTTTATTGTTGCAGATTTGGAGCATTTTCTTGGTTGATATGTAATGTGACAGCTGGGGTTTGTGATCCCCTGTCTGATATTAGGGCGATCGTCCGTTAAACGTCAGTGGCAGGGGCTAGCTATGCCATATTTAACCTTAATTTTCCGGCCATGTTACACGCATTGTGTGCGCCGATCACCACGCGCATGGTGAGATGGTGAACGACAAACGCGGACAACACTAAAGCATTCACAAGCTTGGTGGTGAGTTCTACTTAACGTATTTCGCCCCTATCAACCTGAAACGGCGGAAGATGTCATGTTGGTGCTTCGTGCGCGGAGAAATCGAACGTTTCCTGTCTAAATGGCGTTTCTTATTTTCTAATTACAGAATGTATTCCTGATCGATCACTGTCGGAAGTCGGATGCTTTCTGCCGTTCCCTTTTTTTTTTTCTTTTGGGTATTCTGTGAACACGAATCTCATTCTCAGCAACAGAAACCCTTTGATATGGCAAGTATAGCATGGCAGCCTTTGCGACGATGTATACATCTACACTTATGATTGTCTGTTAGTATTCGCTCTAATATCATAAATCCGACGACACACATTCCTTCACTATATTACCACATTAGCCAACAAACCAATTTTTTTCTATCCCAGTAACACGCAGCAGAGTATCCTTTCGTTCTCAATGTCTACAAATGACACTTTGCGTAAGGTATATCTGGTAAAAAAGCTGGGCCCGGGATTGCCCTTTCTATGTAATTGTTTTGGTTGTGAAACTACTTGGCGATAAATAGTTCTATAGCAGTCAAAGATACAATGATATGATCCCGGATGTGTAACCCCGAGCTCCCAGCTATATTAGGGAAGTAACCGCGGGAGCCACATCAAATTGCCTGTTTTTTCACGTGTTTTAACTGCGCAGTCGTTGCTCATGTCTATGTTAAGGTGGGCAATACAATTAAATGAGTTAAATGAGTTCGTTACCCGACTTCGATGTTAGACGTCTTTCCGACTTTTGGGGTCGTATGCCTCAAAGACGTACCGTAATCAGTATCTGTAATTTTGGACATTCCGAAGGCTCGTGGTGGTGAGATCAAATCGATCAAGTCCACTTTCGCTTAACCCTGTAGTGATTACAAAGCTGCGATTAGCTAATTAATTGTAGGGGTGTCTTCTGTATTTGGTTTCGACGTCTTGGGCCCGAAAAGCTGATAAGTCGTGAACCAACAAGAGCTGGAGATTGACGATTTTATTGTATTTGCTCTTGAAAAAGGGGTGTGTAAACAAAACAAAGTGAAAGTGCAAGGGTCGGGTCGTTTGATCCCCCGATTTAGCTGCGCCAGAGACCACTGTTGAGGACCACGGGTTGGATGTTTGAGACGTTCGCTTGTATATATACTCAGAATTTTTTTCGGTGATATACCTGACGCGTTAATGTACTACGCAGCCGTGCTATTTGTATTTCCTTGCACGATTTATGATTCGTCTATTGTGTTTGTTTGCTTTTATGTTCATTATTGACAAGGACATTAATACAGCAGACTGTTTGCCCTGAGCAATATTATTTAATCAAAAAAAAAAAAAAAAAAAAAAAAAAAAAAAAAAAAAAAAAAAAAAAAAAAGGAAAGAAAAGAAAAAGACCGAGAAAATAGACAAAGAAAAAACGAATGGGCGCAAATGGGCGGATTACAATTATGAGTGCTCGAATGCCTAAGGGGAACAATTGCTTCTGAATTTTTTTTTTTAAGGCCACCACTTTGTCTGATTTGAACGGACTTATGTTTGATTTGGTCTATTTCAAACTACGTCCGAAAGCGTTGGGGTAGTTATTGAAATGGGATCGTGGTTGAAAACAGTGGTGACATCGTACTACACGTTTGAAATTCAGCATTCTCGGTAATTAAACCTACAGGAAGCTACACCAACATACCGGGCACGAATCTAGTATATATTTCAGATTTCGAGGTATAAGAAAACACAAACGTAAACTATATTATACGTAGATGGGACACGAACAGGTGTGCTTGACACTCTTTGGAATAATGAATGCCCGGAATTCGATAATCGCGATCAAGTTATGCCGACCAAATAGGGCTCAAACACAAAGTCGCAGAATGTATATACATACATGGCATGATTGGGTACGCAGAGGTTGTATCTTAAGCAGCATCGTTCTTGGGCCCTTTTCAAGGATTCCATGCCGCGCCAGATGTATCGGCGACGAACCGGCGGGGATTTGCCATGCAAGCGATCACTGCCCACAAGTCACTAGCAGTATTACACAACGTTTGTACATCGTTGCGGATTTGAGACTGGCCCGCGGAATTTCTTGTCGATGAACAGAGAGGGTATGGGCTGTTCCCCAAAATGGCTAGAATGTGGTGGAAGTAGTAACAACGGCAACTCAAGCAAGGGAAATCTGGAATCACGTAGGAGGCCATATTAGTATTACAATTCACGTAGATTATCGTGCGTGTGCTCTGTCTGTATAAGGCTTGGAATAGCGATGATGGGCTGGGTATGAAAGGAGAGCAAATTGGGCAAATACGAATAGTCCCATTAACGAGCTGGAAAATGGATTAACAGCTCGAGGTTTCTCACGCTGGGCCAACCATGGCATGTGTCACCAGGCTGCCTTTTAACCTCCTACTGTCCATTTGACATGCACGCTTCTGCTTCCGGGTTCTGCTACTGGGCCCTTACACGCCATTATGCAGAGCCGACTGATTAACTCTCGCGCCTATTGTTCCCCAATCCAAGTGAGAGCGCACACAACTAACATGCCTATTGAATAATCTCTCGTCCAATATTCCGACACAGGAATCGGATTTTTTTTTTCTGTAATATATTCTGTATTTGCAATTTGTAAACCCCAATGTCGAATTTGAAATGGTTTGGCTCAATTGTGCATTCCCACGCCTATTGCTAACCCGTATTTCGCTGTGACAAGGGGTGGCGGGGGATGTGACCTGTGGTATTCGTTTTGCCGGATTTTGGCAGCGATCGAAGTAGAAAGGTAGCCCCAAACCTAAAATGTGTGGGAAATGTCCCAAGGTGTAACTTCGTAAGCAGGGCGTCCACCTGATAAATACGCACTATTTCAATGTAGACGTTTCAATGAATTTGCCGTGCCCTTAGTTGTCGGAAAGATTCCCAGCGTTCTGTTTGGCGTTGGCCTGAATACGCTCCATGCAGTTGTTCGTTTAAAGTTGCAAGAGTATTCAGAGATAGGGCAAAGTCGGTTGAATTTACTTTTTACTTTGACGCGGAGGAGTGGAGACAACATGGGCACTTAACTTTTTCGCGTTTTCCCCAATGAGATTCATACATATGTTATGCCAATAAAATAAATAAATAAATAAATAAAACCTCTGCCAACGACCGATTATAGTGTTTCAATCGTCAGCATTTATTTTATACAATTCATTTTACGTATATTCGTAATAAGAAAACCAGTCCATTCGTCCTTGAGAATGCTTCGACTTAGAATACCCATGTACTCGACTAGGTCTTATAATATATGGAGGCGAGTGCGCATCGACGATGGGGTGACAAACGATCTGGTCGTAGAAATTTCGAAGTGCTTCTGACGGACATGGAAATAAGATATGTATATACATACTGAGGTGATGTATACAATCAATTTCATAACTAGGCGGAAAGCGAATTGAAAATGGAAATACATGCTGAGGATCTTGACTCATGAGCCTAATAAGCCATTATGGCAACGTTCAGAGCTACATATGGCAAAAACGCTTGCCATTCATGCCGACGTAACCATAGATCCATTAAGTCGCAACCCTGCACATAGACATTATTACGGTTTCAACCCATAGCATAGTATCCTTTCAACTAGGTTTTGTGCTCCCGCCACTCGGGCCTGACGTTAGCGGCCCACCGGTCGTACTCCGTCGTCATGCCCATGATTGGCGCCAGGCACGGCCGTAGCGCCAGCTGGCCCATCTCTACCGTCTTGCCCAGCAGCTCGACCTCGCGGCCATTCCACCCCACCGGACACGAGATGTAGTCTGAACTTACTTCTGTGAGGACACCGTCCAGAAGGGCGTTCAGATTTCGGACAATTGTGATATCGATGCCGTGGAAGTACGCCGCGGTGAGGACTTGATTGGGATGGTGGGTAAAGGTGAGTACGAACGGGATGAGGGGTTTATACATGAAAAGTGGAGTTACGCGATTACATGAGAACATTGAAATGTCCATCCGTGGTACGTGTTTTACAGACAAATGTCAATGATGTTTTACTCATGCTAGCCAGGTACTAATTGTTCCCGCCCCTCTAATACTAAATGCCACTTACATGCGTTCTGGTACTTGAGATAGCTGGGTGGCGCCTGTTCCAGCCAGCAGTTCGATTCAAATAGTCGACGTACCCACCCGGCTTTGCCACACGCACCAACTCCGAGATGGACTTGCCCAGTCCTCCGGCGTGAACGCCAGCACATCATGCGTTGGAACACGTGATAAAACGTGTTATCCTCGAAAGGGTAGGCCTTCCAATGTGTTGGTCTGGAGGAAGGTGCAGTTCGATGGGACATCGATCTAGGGTAAGTGTGTTTGCCACATCGATCCCAACGAAGGTGGATTCCGGATAGTCATATGCCAGCTCGACCATCCATATTCCCGATCCGCACCCAACGTCAATCACTTTGATGCCCTTTTTCAGGGCATCTTCGACGGGAGCATTGAAGTTGCCGTGGAGGATATGTCTTATTGGGGAAAAGTTGACGTATGTTAGGTGTTAGGAAGCTAGGATTCGATAGATGTACGCAATACACTCGTGTCTCCAACAGCCTGTAGTAGAAGCAGATCGTTCTTCATCACAATTCGTCTAAGCGACTGATCTCATCTGTGTGGCCACTAGGCAGCATGTGCTTTGTGTTACCGCCCACGGGCGCCCGTTTACAGACGACCTTGAACTCTTCGGGGACATCGGGCACCTCAGTAGAATTTTTGATGGTCATGATGACGTCAGAAGGGTGAGCAAAAGGAATCAAATTGGGAGGGGATGGGGGGTAATTCAAAATTCGCATTCTGCTTTATATCGATCGATGGGATGACTCGAAAACATTTGAGGTCGCACTTGCCTGGCTTCCGAATATTGTGGACAATTCCGCGAAAGTACATCGGTCACACGCTATTTGCGCGCAGGATGCTATTGGCGAGAGGAATTGCAGCGGGGGGTTTCTTGCGTTGAACAAAGCCAACTGAACAAGTCCTCGCGCCAATGAAACGTTGGGATCTTATATTCAACTTTGAATGTTTGCCCCAGTTCTATTTTTATAATGTTCCAGGAAAAAAGAAAATAAAATAAAAAAATAAAAAAA
>RBNI01004893.1:0-13296 GCA_003990745.1 Jimgerdemannia flammicorona | reverse complement strand
CCCCACCCTCTCTGAATGAAAGATCACTTTGTCAAACACCATCTCTATCTGCCCACTACTCTGTTTACAGATCCCTTCCACCAGATGGTGACATTGCCCCCCCTGGGGACCCCAACCAACCCACCACCCAGTCAGCAGATCCCCCATCAACTCCTCCCACCTTAACAACTTCTCTTATAAATCAACCTGTTGCTCCTCCTCAAAAACAAAGAACCAGTGTCTAGTCAACCCTACCCACACTACTAAAATCCACCCTACAGTGATCTAACCATTGCCTACACCACCCACTAATTGAGATTTCAAATTCTCCCAGCAATCTCTCTCTCTATCTAGTCTCTTTTCCACACTCAGCCAGTCCCTTACTGCTATCCAAAAGTCTCCCAGAATCTCACACTCTCCCAGCCAATATTCAGGCATCTATACAAATCCCCCAACTTGTCCCACATTATAACACTTCTCACAATTGAATTGGCCACCATCTACCAGATGCCCAGTATGGAAATTCCATATGACATTCCTCCACAGTATTTGCCACCATACTACCCAGTACTTGGGAGGAAGCTACCTCTGCACTTCAGCACTCTATGACCAGACTCCTGCCCAGTCCCACTCCTCACCAATCCTCACTACCTATCAACTACTTGGCTAAAGATCCTGGCCAAGTCCCCACTGATACTTCACTCCATCACCAATATCAAACTCAGTAAGTGGAATACCCCCCAGAAGCAGTCTGTCCCATTGCCATATAGCTGGACCCCATAGCACCTCCTCCTCATTATCTCACTAGTGTAGGCCTATTCAGTGTACTCCATCCACCACCCTCCACCAAAAGTCCTTATACCATAACTGTTGGCTTTCATTCAGATCCACCAGAGAGAGCAAATCTCCTGAGGACCTTTGAGGGAAGAATCTCATCTCCCACACCTTCTGCATCAGCAGCACCCAACCTCCTCTCTGTAGTTCAACAGCTCTTTTCAACCACCAAGCTCACAGGCAGTGCAGCCACTTAGGAAAATCCACAAGGCTCAGTCCTCTCCTAATTACTAGTGTTGCAAGAGTATCTCAACTGATCTGGGACCTCCTCCCTGCCCACACCCAATCTCTAGCCAGTTTCATCAGCCTCTTTATCACCCAAGCTGAGAAGTCTAAGTGATAGACCACATACCACAGCTTTGAGAACCAATAGACATTCAGAATTGACACCCACCCTGCCAGAGAGATATGGCAATCTCTCCAACCTCTAAGAACCTCCCCCCAAATGGCCACTCTCCTCTCTCACCACACTCATGGTAGGACAGATCCATATACAGAAAGGAAGATGTCCAGATATCACACCACCTCTCCTGTAGAGACAATTGTTCTAATGACATCCCCTCTTACTAGCTCATTCCTTGTCTCATACTTATGCTAGTTGAGTTTTGCCCCAGAGTATATCTCATACCACTCCACTATCTCCTTAAGTACTTCAACATCTGCTACTGAGCTAAGTCCAACTATCATATCATTGGCAAAAGCCCCCACCTTCTATACTATATCATATATAGAGAGCCCTGCCACCTTCTAGTGAATCCTATCTATCAAAGATTTTAATAAAAGGGCATAAAGAATAGAGAACAGTGGATCTCCCTGAGGAACTCCTCTTTCTAAGAGAAATGCCAGACCCTGGTGACCATTACACACCAGTGCAGCCCTACTGCCCTCAAATAGATTCAATATAGAAACTCAAAATCTTGGGGGAATACCAATTCTATCCAGCACCTTGCCCAGCCATATTTGCTGAACACAGTCATAGGCCTTCTCCTGGTCTAAAAAAATCAGTCTTCTATCTAGTTCACAAGCCCATGCCTCTTCAATAACACCATGCACCCAGGCTGTCCCATCTCTGATAAGCCTGTCTCCAACAAAGCCCCACTGCTCCTCACCCAGTACCTGTTGGACAACCTTCTGTAATCTTGCAACAATCACCTTAGTCACCATCTTTCTGTCCATATCCAAAAGCATGATCAGTCTCCAGTTCTTCCAGTCCTCTCTCCTCTCCTTGTCTTTGTACAATAAGGCCATCAGCCCCAAGTCCTGCTCTCCAACCCACTCACCACTTAGAAGAATATGGTCACAGAGGGCAGTCATCTCTCCTAACACTCCAGGGACCTTCACCATCTTCTTCCAGAAGTCCCAAGGTAACCCATCCTCTCCTGGTACTGTCCCAAGCTTAGTTGCCACAAGAACTCTCTAGATCTCCTCCTCTTGGACTAGCTCAATTAAGTCACCAAAACTCTCTACTTGTGATGGTTCCCACTCCTCCAGCATGTCTCCAATTGTCTCACCATCTGCACCCCCTTCCTTCTCACTCTACAGGTCCCTCCATCTCTCCTTCAGGACTCCCAAGATCTGTTGCATACTATGCATCATTTCTCCATCTGCATCAAAGACTCCATTCCATCAATGTCATACCCTCCTAGTCTGGAGGAGCCTAGACAAGTGCTTAGTAGGCTGCTCTCCCTCCTCAAGCCTCTGCCACTGCAATCTGGCAGCCATTCCTTTCATATGAATCTCCTCCTCCTCTCTCAATATCTGTTGTAGCTTCACTATCTCCAATTTCACCTCCAATCATCTGCCTCTTCAGAAGAAAGCAAACCAGCCCACTCCATCTACAATCAAAGTAGCCTATTAGAGGCACACTATACTCACTTTCTTCTCTGCCTCCCAGTCTCCCTATTAGCTTCTCCCCAATAAACCCTTGCAGTCTCCTTCAATCTCATCCAATGGACACTCACAGATGAGCCCTCATGTTTTCAGTTAGTAATCTTCCCTTGGATGTCCTCCACTCATAGGTCCTACAACACCTTCTCAGCCAGCAGAGAGGAGTTAAGGCACTAATGTCTGAGTCCATCTCCACTCTCCCCAAACTGCCTCTGCCTCAGTAGTTAGACCATGGGCACCACTCCACCTCCAGAGACCTCCAAACATTAATACTCCAACATTCTGCCATTAGAATCCAGTCAATCCTCATACCCGGTCCATTCACCCAATGTGTGTAGACCCTCACATCACTCTACTATGATCTGTCCATATTGCCTAAGGAGCTAAAGTTCTCTATCTCCTCCCATATATCCAGACCACTACTCCTTCCATCTGCACTCCTCCCACCATTAGTTCTATCTAACCATGGATCCCACACCATATTAAAGTCACCTCCCAAAATATCAATTCTTTTCTCTAAGAGAATACCTTCCTCCAAAAGATCCCTAATTCACTCAATCTGCTCCCCCCTAACTGCAGGGCAGAAGCAGGAGCCAACCTTCACTGATTCCCACCCAGGTTGATGCCATTCTCCCCAGACTAACCAGTCATCCCAGCTCCTGATTCCTCCCAAATCTCCTCTACCCTTTCTCACCAGAATCACCACTTTGCCAATCTAAGCAGTAGCTCCTCTCCATTCTCTAGTCCATTCCATCTAATCTTCCTCATCTTCACACCATACATCCTGCAGTAAAAAGAGATCCACCTTCAATCCCTTAAACTAAGTAAAAATGTTCTTATGCCACCCAGATCCCCTTAACTCATTCACATTCAGAGATAAAATATTAGTTGTACTATTCATAAGGAATAATGTTGAATATCAATCCCATCCCCTATAAATCTGCATTCAGCTCCTCCTATGCCAAGTCCAAGTCATGCTCTGCCACTAGTTCCTTCTTCTCTGCTGCCTGTGCCTCCAACTCAATCAGAAGTTCAGCCATCACCCCATCCTCTTTTTTCTCGAAGTCCTCATGATACTCCAGGCATACCTCTTGCTAGAGTTGCAAACCATGACACTCTGCCCAACAGTAGGCCACATACTCACTGGAAATGACTGCCAGCTCAGCCTTATCAACCTCATATCTCTCTTCCTCTAGGAGAATTGCAAGTATCTCTGCCCTCAATACCCCCACCACCCCATCTCTATACAGAATCTGGGCCCAATGCTCCTCAGACATTACCTGCAGGTCCACTTCCCCCAACTCCTCAGCTGTGAAGTTATCCATCATCTTGCTCATCCACAGTAGGTTCCCCACCTCCTTCCCTTCTGGCATCTCTAGTCTTCCTGCATCTAGCATCATGGTGTCTATCCCTACACTGGCTATCTTATTCCACCCCTTCTCTGGGACATCCACTAGCTCATCCTTACCAACTGCCACCACCTGTCCACTCTTTGTCAAGTCAGGAACCCCAAAGTGCACCTGCTGAGCACCTCTCATTGGCTCATTCTCTGCTGTCTGACCCCTTGCAGCAGGACCCTGCTGAACTAGAGAGGGAGTGTCATTGACCTGTTCCCAGATTTTGAATGTACCATCTGCAAAAGAGTCCTTGTGTGGTGTCTTCCCATCCCCCTCCAGGCTCTCCTCTACATTGCCTCCTCTCTTACTAGTCCAGATACTTATCTCTACTCCTGCAGACTTCTCCATACCCCCAGCCTTCAACTTTGCCCCTCTCTCCATACTCACCAGCAGCTCCCTCTATCTCCTATATCCTTGAGCCCTCTCCCACTGCCTCTTGTCAGTGTGAATATATTTTCCATCAATAATCTCCAGATGTGTCAACTCTACATACAACTTCCATACCTTTGCCCACTACTTAACAGCTCTACTCATCTTCTCCAGAACCTCCAACAGATCCTCCTCCTCCTCCTCACTTCTTTTTACCCTCAATACCTGACAACTAAAAGCCTCCCAAAGTATCATTGCTGGCCAGTTACTCATTTTTCCAATGGCCTCCTTCCCTGCAAGTTAAATCCTGACATCAACATCTTCCATCCTAATGGTGGTCCCCTCTCATATCTGGAAACCAATATCAACTATATCACTATACTCAGTCATCACCTCCTCAACCCTTCTCCTCATCTTGACCACCATTACCATAGGCACCCCCTTCACCAGCAACTAAATCACCCTGGGGTCCCATCTCAGACAATGTACCATAGAGACCACCACTTCCCTGACTGCCACACCAGTTTTCAGTACCTCATCCAGTGGGCCCACCTCCTCAAAGCCCACCTCAACCCCCTCCAGACCCTTCAGAAACTTCACTGAGGTGGCTCCAGCCACCTGCTCCAAGATAATTCCCAGGACTATCCTCACCATCACAGCTAAGTCCTGGAAGTACAAGGTAGCCACAAACTCTGAAATCAACTTTTTGAGTAATGGCACCACTGCCAGCCCTGTCACACTATCTGTCAGATCTCTCTTCCACATTGGGAACCCCTGCCCTACCCTGGTTTTAGCCATTACATCTCTTTTTTTTTTCTGATTCTCTGTCATACTCCCATCAGCAATCTCACCTCCAGCCACAGTACCTCTAGCCCCTATGCTCACATCCCTCTCTGGAGTACTACTCCCCCTCCCAATGCTAGCCTTGTCCTTTCCCTCAGCAGCACCAGCCCTAGTTCCAGCTGGCCACCTACTCACCTTCACCTTGTCTACAAAGCTAGAGAGTCTAGACTCTCCCCCAGTTCCACCTGACACTGGTCCTCCTCCAGAGCCTTCTCCACCCTTCAACCCTCCAAAAGCCCCCATCTCCAGTCCATAACCTCTCCCCACATTCTGCCAACCAAATGCCCTGGGTCCATCTGACCCAGCATACCCATCAGAACTCTTGCTTGATGACATTTTTATAGTATCTTTTCTCTAAATTATGTTGAAAACTATTGCTTGAAGTTGGTGTAATGTAAATTATATAGGAGAAAGGTATATTAGAGACTGTAGCAACTACTCCTCTAACAACTAGTAGAGAAGGTAATAACAATGAGGTAGATAAAGTAGAGAATATCCCAATCTCTCTCTTAGTTCTCAATTTTTGAATTAATGTAGATATTGACTTTTAAGAGAAGAAAAATATAATAAAATAATAAATAATAAGACACAATGAGCAATTATATGACATGGCAATGATGTCACAATTGAGTACATATGATAAATATAATAAGTAGGATATGAATGATATAAATAATACAGATAAATGATATCTAGCTTATCTCTAATACATAACTAGTACTACAGCAAATTACTATAGCAACTGATCATTATCTAACAATCTATATTATAAAGGTCCTAATTATAAAGGTTCTGATTACAAAGATCATAATTACAAACTCACTCATAGTTACCAAATTAGTCACTCATACTTAGTCAGAAATTGCAAACCAGCTTGTATAAATATCTCTAATATTTTATCTGAAATAAAGCAGTTTTAATTCAGTCTTTAATATAAGAATTAAATTCTCTCTATATATATATATATTTCTTTAAGTCTTAGTAATGATACCTAAGTGACTCTAGTATTTCTAACTAAACTCCAGAAGCTTAGCTAACTTTTACTATAACTGAGACTAATATATAAATCTCAAAGACTTAAGAAAAACCCCTTATTGAACCTAAATTCCAAGATAAATTCAGTCTATATATAGTAAAGAACAAGTTTCTTATAACTGAAATTATCAAGAAGAATATTACCACTATAACTAATTTCAAGCAAGTACTTTCTCATACTGAAGACTTCTTAGTATACTTATATACTAAGTCTCTAAGTAATACTTTATTTCTATAATTATCCAAGAATAAGAGAGGGGTAGAAAGAGGGTTATCACAGTATTCTTACTTGACAAATTCCTCATTCTGCTGTTTGATTTCCTTACTTATTAGATATTTCTTTCAATATTTATTATAGATAGATAGAGTGATCTAGAGAACTTAAGTAATAGTATAGATACTGTTTTTATTGCCTTCAATTGTGAGAACCTCTAAAGGTTGGTAAGAGAGAATCTTCTACTCTTCCTTATAGATCTTCTTGAAAGTCTTTGGAGTAGATAGTTATATTTATCTGAGGACTGAGGCTCATTTTAGCTCATTCTTATCTTTGATTACTAGTATTGGAATCTTTTTGAGATCAAATATTTGGCAGTTACTATAATCATCTCTTGGTAAGTAAAAATAGTTATAGTATTCATATATGTCTAGATAGAAGACACTATAATTTGATTTTCTTTCAGAGGTAGGGATAGTTATATAGATAGTCTTGCAAATTTAAGTATTATTTCTTTATTAATTATATAATCAAGGCTTACTTTCAGGTTTTCAATATTAATAACTCTGATAAAAAGGTCTTCTTAACTACTTTTAGAGTCTCTAGAGATATCAAAATTACTTCTTAGTTCTTATAAAAAATTTGCTTTACTTTTATTCCTAGTAGTAGTAGATATATTTCTATTTTTTATCATTCTGTTTCAGAGATCTGACTTGCTCTTCTTGATTCTTTTGACTTAATTGATATCTTATACTTTTGTCTATAGAAGGTGAAGATCAGGAGTTATTTCTTGATATCTATATTAGCTCTAACTCAGTACAATCAGTTAGTTTCCAAAATCAGATCATAGATGGTTGCTGGAGTTATGATAGTTTAAGTTATATTGAGGCCATCTCTTTCTGATATACCTCACATTATATAAATATATATCACCTACTTTTACATCATTTTTTAGAGAATTATCTTAAGAACATGTTTTTAAATCAGAGTTCTATAGAGTGTACTGAGCAGGGTAGATCTAGTATATTCAGCTGGCAGTATGTGGGAAGAGGTCAGAGAGTAGGTTTGAGAATGTCAAGTATTTTGCCAGGAGGAAGAGAGGTGGTAGTAGAGGAGAAGGAGATATAGTGCAGTTAGGGGAGAAGCAGTTGATCTTTGCTGATAAGGTCAAAATGGAAGCTCAGACAACTGGACTGGATGGATGGCTGGAGCTGGAGAAGGGGAAGACAGATGCTGAAAGGAAGAGAGGAGCTCCCCTGGGGGGCCAGAGTAGCAGAGCTGATGGTGTAGTGGCTGAAGAGATAACTACTGATGGAGATATGATGGATAATCTGGAAAAAAATCTAGATGAGACTGCTGATAGTGGCCTGAGTTGTGGGAAGGGCACAAGGCCCAGTAATCTGGCAGATGGTATAATAGGCCTAGCAGTGGCCCCATTAATCAAGAAGTCAATCTCAGAGTTCATAATTACCTTGTACTTCTAGAGCTTGGCAGTAATAGCAAAAATAGTCTTGGGGCTAATTATCAAGCAGATAAATAGTGTGGTGTCTATAAAGTTCTTGAGGGGTCTAGAAGGGGTAGAGGTGGGCTTTGAGGAGGCTGGACCATTGGAGGATATGCTGAAGGCTGGGTTGACTATTGGGGAGGTATGTATCTCAATGACATACTACTTGAGGTGGGATCCCAGGGTAGTACAACTTCTGGTGAAAGAGGTTCCTATAGTGACTGCTGTGGAGATAAAGAGGAGAGTTGAAGAGGTCATGGCTAAGTATATAGTAGTAGTTGATGTCAGATTCAGAGTCTGGGAAGAGATCTCTCTCTAGACAGAGGATATTGACATCTGGATTCAGTTGGCAGGGAGAGAAGCCACAGAGAAGGCTCAGGATTGGCCTTTAGTAATAGTGTGGAGAGCCTTTATATACAAGGTAATGAGGGTGAAGGGGAGTGAAGAGGAGGAAGAAGACTTGTTGAAGATACTGGAGAAGTTGAGTAGTGCTATAAAATAGAGGGCAAAGACTTGGAAGGCATACATAGAGTCAATATATCTGGAGATTATTGATAGAAGGTGCATCTGTATTGATAAGGGGCTGTGAGAGAGATCCCAAGAACATAGGAGGTAGAAGGAGTTGCTGGCAAACTTGGAGATAAAGGAAAAGAGGGTTGCTAGTAGAATTGAGGATACTGGAGGAGCCAAAGCAAGTGTCTGGGCCAGTAGAAGTAGAGGGAATATGGAGGGGGGTCTGGAGGAGATAAAGAAAGTGCTAAGCAAGAACTTATATAAAGATTATATATTTGAAGTCTGGGAGGATACTCCTCCTCCTCTTATCAGGTGGGGTCCAGTTACAAAGAGTCAGACAGCTGAGGATGTGCCTATGTATGGTGTCTAGTGAGTGTACTTTGGAGTCTCTGAGGTGGCAAAAGGGGGATAGATGGTAGTGGCTAGCAAGGATGAACTGGTGGATATCTCAGAGGAGGGGTGAGATGAGACTGTGAGTGCAGAGACAGATACCTTAATACTGAGAGAAGAGAGGCAAGTGACTCTAGGAGAGAAGAAGGTAGAAAATTCACAATAGATATATCAGATAATGAATAACTTGATGGCTGAGGAGTTGGGAGAAGTAGACCTAAGAGTGCTTAGTAATGATCATTGGGTGTAGATTCTATATAAAGAAGGAGTGATAGAGGCCCTAAAGGTGGAGGTGCTTGCAGTTTTCTTAGAGAAGGAAGAGTATAAGGTCAATAAGGTGAGAGAGGTGGAGCTGGCAGTTGCTGCTGGTGAGCAGACTGCCTTCTGGTAGATAGAGTATCATGGATTACAACTCTGGTAGGAGGTCTGCCTGGAGTATTATAAAAACTTTGAGAAAAAGGAGGATGGAGAGCTAGCTAAACTTCTGATTAGATTGGAGGCAAAGAGGGTTAAAGAGGAGGAAGTGGCTGCAGAATGTAACTTAGACTTAGCACAGGAGGAGATTAATGTGGAGTTGTAGAGAATGTGTATGACTCTTAACATTACTTCTTATAATTAGTACAATAAACATTTTCTCTATAAATATGAATGGGCTGTAGGGTTTTGTTAGACATCAGAACATTTTTACTTGACTGAAGAGTTTGGAGGCTGATATTTTTCTTTTGCAGGATATTAGATGTAAAGATGACTTGGGCAGACTGAAATGAACAATAGAATAGAGAGATATGATAGTTTGGAAGAGTAAGGTAAGGATCCTGGTCCAGAGAGACAGAGGGGAGATTCAAGATACAAGAAGCTGGAGAGACAGGCTGGTCAGGAGAGAGTGGATCCAGCTAGGTTGAGAGCTGATTATGGTGAGTTCCTGCTATTGTTCTACTATATGCAGAGAGAAAGTGGATTGGGTGAGAGAACTTCTGAAGAGTGGGACCCTTGTGGAGGCTGGAGTGGATATTCTTAGAGGGGACTTTAATATAATCTGGGATGTATTGGTAGATAGACTGATAGAGGGTGGGGGGCTGAGGACAGAAGTGAGGGTCTGGAGACATAGAAGAAAGTGGAGAGGCTGAGCTCTTTGATAGACACTGGCAGGGAGTTCTAAGGAGATAGGAGGATATATACACACTGGGCAAATAGTCTGGAAACAAGAATTGACTAGATGCTAATGGCAGACTGCTGGAGTCTGGATGTTTGGAAGTCACTAGAGGCTGTGTGGTGTCCATAGTCTGATCACTGGGAGCTATTAGAGTAGAGTCATTTCAGGGGGAGTGGAGATGGGTCTAGACATTGGTGCCTCAATTCCTCTTTGTTGGCTGAGAAGGTGCTGTGGGACAGGTAAACAGAGGACATTCAGTAGAGAATAGAGAGTTGAATACAAGAGGGTGTCACAGTTGGTATCTAATGAGTGAGGTTGAAGGAGGCCACTAGGGTTTACTAGAGAGAAGCTAGTAAGATGACAGGAAGGCAGAGGAGGAGGAGGGTGGCCTGGGCTTCTGCTATATTGGCTGGGCTTTTGGAGGATTGGGCAGGGCTCTTGGCCCTGGAGGGAGTGGAGGACTGGAAGGTGATATAGGCAAAGCTAGAGGTTGTGGAGTTGCAACAGGTGTTGAGGGAGAAGGAGGAGATACAAGTGCAAAGTTTGGCTATACAGCTATGCTGGCAGGGGCTAGAGGAGAGAGAGAGGTCCTCTAAGTTCCTTTCAAGGTTCCTTTGGGCAAGGAGAGTGAGGCAGTGATGAGAGGGAGTTCTTGATTCTGATGGTCTGCTGGTCCATGGTTTATAAGATATTCTGGGTTCATTGAAGGAGAGGTGGAGTGGTCTGTGGAGTGAGAAGGAAGGTGGGGCTGATGCTGCTATCATAGAACATGCTCTGGAGAATTGGTACCCTCTACAAGTAGATGGGCTGGGCAGCTTGGTAATACCAGTTCAGAAGGAGAAAATTTGCTAGATTCTTGCCATAACTATGCTGAGCACAGTATCAGAAGAGGATGGTCTGCCCTGGAACTTTTGAAAGAAGATGGTGGATGTCCCTAGAGTGCTGGAAGAGTTGATAGTACTTTTTGACTTGGTACTGCAGTCAGGAAGGTGGGTGGGTGAGCAGGATCTGGGGCTAGTGGCTCTGCTTTTTAAGGACAAGAGTAGGAGGGAGAACTGGAAGAACTGGTAGCCCATTATACTTCTGAACATAAATAGGAAGTTAATCACTAAGGTGGTGGTAGCAAGGCTACAAAAGGTGGCCCAGAAAGTCTTGAGTGAGGAGCAGTAAGATTTTGTAGAAGACCAGCTCATTAGAGATAGTATGGTCTGAGTGTATGGTATTATTGGAGCTTGAGCCTGTAGACTGGATGGGAGATTGGTCTTCTTGGATTAGGAGAAAGTATATAACTGTGTTCAGTGGGTCTGACTGGCAAAGGTCCTGGATAGGATTGGTATCTCTCAGTAGTTTTAAGTGATAATGATCAGTCTACTGGAGGGAAGTAGAGCAGCACTCATATACAATGAGTATAGAGGGGTGGCATTCTCTCTGGGGAGGGGTATTCCCCAGGGGGACCTACTGTCTCCTATTTTGTATGCTCTGTCCTTAGAGTTATTTATAGATAGGATTTGGCAGAAGATAGCAGAGATCTCAGTATTCAGTGTTATATAGAAAGTTGGTGCCTTTGCAGATGATATGGTGGTTGGTCTAGAGTCGATTGCTGATGTTGAGGAACTCTGGAAAACAGTGGAGTGATATAAGATACACTCTGGAGCTAAACTTAACTAGCACAAGTGCAAAATAATAGTGTTAGATAATAGCCTGGTGGGAGGGGATGTCATTAGAACAATTGTCTCTGCTAGAGAGGCTGTGAGGTACTTGGGTATCTATCTCTCAATATATGGGTCAGTCCTACTAAGACCTTGGTAGAAGCAGTGGGTGGTTGTCTGGGGAGAGGTCTTGTAAAGTTGGAGTGGCCATCCTTGTCTTTGGTGAGGTACATTACAATTTTGAATGTCTACTGGCTGGTAAAGTTGTGGTATTTGGCATATCATCTGGACTTTCCAGCCTGGGTAGTGAAGAGACTATTGAAGTTGACCAAATATTGGATCTGGGCTAGGAGGAGGAGTCAGATTAGCTGGAAAATCTTATCATTGCTGGTGGCTAGAGGAGGCCTTGGGCTGATTGACTTCCCAAAGAGGTTGCATTGTCTGAGAGCATAGTGGCTTAAGAGAGTGGTAGAACTGAGGGGTAGTAGCTGAGTTCTACTGATGAAGAGAGTCTGGGAGATAAGGTGCTCACTAAGAGGAGCTACTGGAGATCTACTGTCTTTAGTTAGGCTTCAAAATAGTGGGCATATGAGGTTTAAGGACTTCTGGTAGAGAGTAGTTGATGGGGTGTACTGTATCAGAATTTGCTAGCAGGAGGATAAAAGAGAGGTGCCTTGGGGCCCAGCAATATAAAGATGAGATCAAGTGTTGCTAAAGGGTACTCTCTTTATAGAATTTGATATTGATAATAAAGTTGAGTTCCAGAGAGAGATGGGATAAGATGTATGGCCTCACAGTTGACAGATGGCAGATATTGGAGAGGAGTGAGACTGAAATGGAGTCTGGGCCTAAAGTACAGAGATAAGGTAATGGGTGCTATCCAAGTACTGGGTAGTTTGGTGGTATATGCTGTGGAGGAATGTCATACTCAACCTTTGCTCAGGTCATCTTGTAGAGAGGGGGAGCTTTAACTATGAGGAGTACTATAATGTAGGACAGAAAGGGGGATTTGTACAAATATCAGAATATTAGCTAAGAGAGTGTGAGATACTTGGTGATTTTTAGTTAGTAGTTAGGAATAGATTGGGTGTAGTATATAGGGGAGATGACAAGAGGGGGTGATGGGAGGATCTGAGGGATAGATTGGTGAGGGGGGTGGAAAAGGAGTGACTCTCTTTAGATTGGATATTGGCTATATAGGTGGGGCTGACAAGTTATTGGCTATTTGTGTTTGAGGAAGAAAAGTGTTTGAGTCTGGAGAAGTGGTTGTTGAGGTGGAAAGGATTGATAGAGGACATCTTGATGGGCTAGTGGCTGGGATGGGGTCTGCAGAGAGATCAGCAGTACTGTTTGATAGAGAAAATTTGTGAGTAGAGTGAAAGGACAGTTGGAGTAGTGGGTGGCAAAGTAGTATTCAAGCATGAGAGTGTAGAGGGGGGGGGCCTAGGAGTATTGGGTAGTAGGTGGGGGTATTGTAATTATATTTGATAGATCAGTAATAAATAGCAAAGTCCAAGAGACTATAAAAA
>RBNI01004892.1:0-13297 GCA_003990745.1 Jimgerdemannia flammicorona | reverse complement strand
CTCCCCCCCCACCCTCTCTCAATGAAAGACCACTTTGTCAAACACCATCTCCACCTACCCATATAAGTGCACAACCTCCAAGCTACAGAAATTACACATCACCCTCTTAACAAGCCACTGAAATCGCATGCGACCTCTGAACAAATCTGGAAATTACCTGTATGATCACAAAGCTAAGTCAAACAGAAGTCACAGTGCATAAAGCTGAGTCAAACAGAAGTCACAAAACACAAGATTCACACAAATGGAATCTTACCAATCAAGAATAAATGCATATATATCAAGCCCCGAGATGTGTTGAAGCAGAACCAAAACAAATAACAACCACAAACTTCCAAACACACAAACATGACCACTGAGATCTACAATCACATCTGTGCTGACATTTGGAATGCCATTGTCAACTGAGCCACACCCCCTCTGCCCCTCATGAATATCCATAGCCTAGCACCCCTCTACTTCATGGAAGCCTGATGGAATGCCCTGAACATGCTTAATGAGGCTCACCAGATTGGACAAATCTCAAGCTACTATCAGATTGGCCACCTTCTAGAAGACATAGTCGAACACCACCATGATACAGATATTACCCAGATGTCTCAACACCAGAAGCTCATTGCCTGCAAACACCGAGAACTCTTCTATGAATATAGCACCTTTATTCTCCACCTCTGAGTTACTACCAGCAAAATGGTTGCTACCCTGTCCTATGGCCAAATCGATGACATGATACAAGAACTCAACCATAAGTATCTCGAATATGTTCAGACTACCAACAGAACCTTCCTACACCCCGATGACCACATCCTGCAAATGCCCCAAGTTGGATACACCATGAAGGACATCTACAATATAATTCACTTCGATGAGGATAAAGCAGAAGACAATGATCCCTCTGATGCCGACATGACCTCAAGCCAAGGATCTCTACCAACCCTGATCACACTGCCAATCTTGCCGATGAACTTATAATAGTTCATAACCACATACAAGACTTATTGGGACAATGACCACTAGTATGAATACTAACCCACATTTACTCCCGATTACTTCAACTATAATGAAGAAACTGGAGAACACAACCTGTACTTTCAGACAACCTGTAAGAGGGTTTCTTTTTAGGGCAACCATTACATTGTTCTGGAAGGGTTTTCTGGAAGTTCTGGATATTCTGGAAGACTGTTTTCTTATGGTCAAGATCAATTTCGTATGGAGTACATCCTCTACGCTTATTGATTTCAAGATCGGGTTGATGTCTCAACCAAAGTCCTTTTTCGGACTAGTTCTAGATGTTCAGGATTTTCTGTATTTCAGGAAGTTCAAGAAACTAAGACCAGCTTAGTTGAATTGGTGTATCGCTGCAGACAATACCCAATTAGGAAATTTCGTGATGGGGTTAGAAGTAGGACCTAACGGGGAGTGGATTTACTTAAGAGTGTTTTGTGGGTTATTAAATAGATTTATTCTCTATTCATGATATTGCTATACTAGGAGTAGTTGTGTGGGGGATATTTGGGGAAGTATTCAGAAATGTTCTTATGTATTCGAGTCTGAGATTCTGAGGTCTGGGGGAGGGGGTATTTATACTAGTGAGGGGCTATCTGGACTATGCTAAATATGGGTATAGCACTAAGTGCCTTGCTGAGTCAGAATGCAGTCACATAGTATAAGTGTGATCTGACATGTCAAGAGATCGTCTGACTGCTGAGTCAGTTCACAGTCACATCATACAAGGCTAATCTAACTATACTATGACTGCTAGGCTATTTATGGTTTAGGCACTGTCTGGATAGTCTTCGATGACATCACCATCGATAGCTTCATCTCTGATGAAGTAGTCATCTAGGAAAAGTGGTTCGCGGATTACTTCTCCTTGTTCACTGAGATAATAATACATTGGAACTTCATCTCCGTCCCATAAGATAGCATCGTCTGTCTCATATGCTGGATAAGGTGTTGGTGGACGAAGAAGTGGTGCATCATTTTCACTTTCATCGGATTCACTGTCTGTATACCTTCTGTAGGTTACAGCACTATGAGTTGCGGGGTTGTAGTATGCTGGCGGCTGTGGTTCATGTCGTTCGTACTTGGGTGGTGGAGTGGTTGGCTCAATCTCGAGGGTTGTCTGAAGGTACAGGTTGTGTTCTCTGGTCTCTTCATTGTAGTTGAAGTAATCGGGGGTGAATGTAGGTTGGTATTCATGCCAGTGGTCATTGTCCCAATAAGTCTCGTACATGGTTATGAACTATTGTAAGTCCATCGGCAGAGTTGGTAGTGTGATCAGAGTTGGAAGAGATCCTTGGCTTGAGGTCATGTCGGCATCGGAAGGATCATTGTCTTCTGTTTCGTCTTTGTTGAAGTTGATTATATCGTAGATATCCTTCATGGCGTATCCAACTTGGGGCATTTGCAGGATGTGGTCATTAGGGTGCGGAAAGGTTCTGTCTGTGGTTTCAATGTACTCAAGGTACTTGTGATTGAGTTCTTGTATCATGTCGTTGATTTGGCCATAGGACAGGGTAGCAACCATTTCGCTGGTAGTAACTCGAAGGTGGGAAATAAAGGTGCTGTACTCATAAAAGAGCTCTCGGTGTTTGCGGGCAATGAGTTTCTGATGTTGAGACATCTGGGTAATGTCTGTATTATAGTGGTGTTCAACCATGTCTTCTAGAAGGTGGCCGATCTGGTAGTAGCTTGAGATTTGTCCAATCTGGTGGGCCTCATTAAGCATATTCAGGGCATTCCATCGGGCTTCCACAAAGTAGAGAGGTGCTTGGCTGTAGATATTCATGAGGGGCAGAGGGGGTGTGGCTTGGTTGACAATGGCATTCCAAATGTCAGCATGGATGCGGTTGTAGATCTCAGTAGTCATGTTTGTGTATTTGGAAGTTGTGATTGTTATTGTTTTGGTTCTTCATTTCGATGCATCTCGGGGCTGGGTATATATGCATTTGTTCTGGATTGGTAAGATTCCATTTGTGAATCTTGTATTCCGTGACTTGGTATTGACTCAGCTTTGTGCACTGTGACTTCTATTTGACTCAGCTTCATGATCTTGCAGGTGATTTCCAGATTTGTTCGGAGATCACGTGTGATTTCCGTGGCTTGGAGGTTGTGTGCTTACACAACCCTTGAGACTGAACCAACCACCCCACCACCCGAGTACAAGCAATATGAACCACAGCCGCCAGCTTACTACAATCCCATGACTCATAGTACTGTAACCTATATGTAGAAGGTACACAGACAGTGAATCCGATGAAAGCGAAAATGATGCACCACTTCTTCACCCACCAACACCTTATCCAGCATATGAGACAGACAATGCTATCCTGTATAATGGAGATGAAGTTCCAATGTATCATTACCTCAGCCAACAAGGAGAAGTAATCTATGAACTACTCTTCCTAGATGACTACTTCTTCAGAGATGATATCATCAATAGTAATGTCATCAAAGACTATCCAGACAGTGCCTAAACCTATAAATAGCTTAGCAGTCATAGTATAGTTAGATTAGCCTTATACTACGTGACTGCATTCCGACTCAGCAAAGCACTTAGTACGTACTATATCCATATCTAACATAGTCCAGATAGCCCCTCACTAGTATAAATACCCCCTCCCCCAGACCTCAGAATCTCAGACTTGAACAGACTTGAACAATCCGAATACAACTCCTGAGTACTTCCAATATTCCTTCACACAACTACTCCTAGTATAGTAATATCATGAATAGCAAATAAACCTATTTAATAACCCACAAAACCACTCTTAAGTAAATCTGCTTCTGTAAGAGGGTTGCTTTTTAGGGTAATCATTACATAGTTCTGGAAGGGTTTTCTGGAAGTTCTGGATATTCTGGAAGACCGTTTTCTTATGGTCAAGATCAATTTTATATGGAGTACGTCCTCTATACTTATTGATTTCAAGATTGGGTTGATGTCTCAACTAAAGTCCTTTCTTGGATTAGTTCTGGATGTTCAGGATTTTCCATATTTTAGGAAGTTCAAGAAACTAAGACCAGCTTAGTTGAATTGGTGTATCACTGCAGACAATACCCAATTAGGAAATTTCGTGATGGGGTTAGGAGTAGGACCTAATGGGGAGCGGATTTACTTAAGAGTGGTTTATGGGTTATTATATAGGTTTATTTGCTATTTATGATATTGCTATACTAGGAGTAGTTGTGTGAAGGGATATTGTGGGGAAGTACTCAGAAGTTGTGTTCGGATTGTTCAGGTCTGAGATTCTGAGGTCTGGGGGAGGGGATATTTATACTAGTGAGGGGCTATCTGGACTATGCTAGATATAGATGTAGCACTAAGTGCTTTGCTGAGTCAGAATGCAGTCACGTAGTACAAGGGTGATCTGACATGTCAAGAGATCGTCTGACTGCTAAGTCAGTTCACAGTTACGTCGTACAAGGCTAATCTAACTATACCATGACTGCTAAGCTATTTATAGGTTTAGGCACTATCTGGATAGTCTTCAATGACATCACCATCAATTGCATCATCTCTGAAGAAGTAGTCATCTAGAAAGAGTGATTCGCAGATTACTTCTCCTTGTTCACTGAGGTAATAATACATTGGAACTTCATCTCCATCCCATAGGATAGCATCATCTGTCTCATATGCTGGATAAGGTGTTGGTGGGCAAAGGGGGGGTATATTGTCCTCGCTTTCATCGGATTCGCTGTCTGCGTACCTTCTATAGGTTACAACACTATGAGTCGTGGGGTTGTAGTAAGCTGGCGGTTGTGGTTCATGTCGCTCATACTCAGATGGTGGAGTTGTTGGTTCAATCTCGAGGGTTGTCTGGAGGTACAGGTTGTGTTCTCCAGTCTCTTCATTGTAGTTGAAGTAATCAGGGGTAAATACAGGTTGGTATTCGTGCCAGTGGTCATTGTCCCAATAAGTCTTGTATGTGGTTATAAACTGTTGTAAGTTCATTGGCAAGGTTGGTAGTGTGATCAGAGTTGGTAGAGATCCTTGGCTTGAGGTCATATCAGCATCAGAGAGATCATTGTCTTCTGCTTCATCTTCGTCGAAGTTGATTATATCATAGACGTCCTTCATGGCATATCCAACTTGGGGCATTTGCAGGATGTGGTCGTCAGGGTGCGGGAAGGTTCTGTCAGTGGTCTGAACGTATTCGAGATACTTGTGGTTGAGTTCTTGTATCATGTCATCGATTTGACTATAGGACAGGGTAGTAACCATTTCGCTGGTAGTAACTCGGAGACAAGGAATAAAGGTACTGTACTCATAGAAGAGTTCTCGGTGTTTGCGGGCGATGAGCTTCTAGTGTTGAGACATTTGGGTAATGTCTGTATCATAGTGGTGTTCAACCATATCTTCTAGGAGGCGGCCGATCTGGTAGTAGCTTGAGATTTGTCCGATCCGGTGGGCCTCGTTAAGCATGTTCAGGGCATTTCATCGGGCTTCCATGAAGTAGAGGGGTGCGAGGCTATGGATATTCATGAGGAGCAGAGGGGGTGTGGCTCGGTTGACAATGGCATTCCAAATGTCAGCACAGATGCAGTTGTAGATCTCGGTGGTCATGTTTGTGTGTTTTGGAAGTTGTGGTTGTTATTTGTTTTGGTTCTCTGTTTCGATGCATCTCAGGGCTTGGTATATATGCATCTGTTCTTAATTGGTAAGATTCCGTTTGTGTGAATCTTGTGTTCCATGACTTCGTATTGACTCAGCTTTGTGCACTGTGACTTCTGTTTGACTCAGCTTTGTGATCGCACAGGTGATTTCCAGATTTGTTCAGAGGTCGCATGTGATTTCAGTGGCTTGTTAAGAGGGTGATGTGTGATTTCTGTGGCTTGGAGGTTATGTACTTACAACTCTTCCCTTCTTAGCTTTCGACATCCTCATCGGGGCCTTCTAATTTTGTTCTAGTGTTGTTACACCATTTGGGAGGTCAAAAGTCTGGTAAAGTCCATTTTTTTCAGAAAGTGGCATGCTCATAGTATAGTTGCCTAACACGTTGGATTCACATGTTAAAGGGTCTGCCATGTGCCGGAGGTGATTCTGACATCATTCACTACTGGAGAATTTCCTCTAAGGAATCTTCTTAAATGTCTATGCCTCGTTTCCCACCAGTGGTATGGAGAGAATAGGCTGGCTTTCAGTTTTGCTATTTTTCCAGAGAGTCGGTGTTCTTTTGTTCTTGCTGAGTTCTTGATTAGGTTTGTGATAATTATAATGTTCAGGAGGGTATAATGTGTTATGTACTGATAGGTGCAGGAGTATCCAGTGTTCAGTTGTTCAAGGAATCATATTCCTGAACTAAATTGGTAGCATTCTGGAGGTTGGTCTTGGGTTCCCATGTTGCATCATGGATTGGATAACCTTTCCATTTAATGAGATACTCAGGGTGATTCTTGTGGCCACATCTGTTGAGGATTTGTTCAACTTTGTATTCTTCCTGATTATTAATAATGACAGGTGCAGGTGGTTTTGTAGTATGGTTCGGGAATAGTTCATCATCATTGTCATTGTATTGCTTGAGACGTTGGACATTGAAGACTGGGTGGATCTTAATGGTATCTGGTAGTACCAATTTGTAGGAGGTCGGAGAGACTTGTGAAATGACTTCAAATGGTCCAATGAACTTGCTGTTCAGCTTTGTAGATGGTCTGTGCTTGAGGTTGTCAACTCGGTATCCTCGGATGTCTAGTAGAACTTTTTCTCCAATATCGAAGATTCCTTCTCGGCAATGTTGGTTAACATACTGTGACTGTTGTTCTTGAGCTCACAATAAATTGTCAATTGCGATCTGATCTAGATTACGCATTCGAAGTAAGAATTCTTCAACAGCTTCAACTGTAGAGAGTTCTTCAGTAGTTTGGATGAGTGTCAGAGGAGTGTTTGGGTTTTGTCCAGTGTTGGCGAAGAATGGGGTCATTCCAAGAGAGGCTTGCTTGCTGTTATTATAGGTAAACTCAACTGCAGTGAGGTGTTCATACCAATCATCTTGTCTGTAGGAAACATAGTTTCTTAGCATTTGTTCTAGAGTTCGGTTCATTCTTTCAGTTTGGCCATCAGTTTCAGGGTGAAAGGCTGTAGATAGTGCAAGTTTCATTCCAAGGTGTGTATGGAGGGCTTTCCAAAAATGGCTGGTGAATTTCGGATCTCGGTCACTAACAATGATCTTAGGAAGACCATGATAGCGGAAGATATTGTCAAACAAGAGTGTAGCTATGTCTGGTGCTATTGCAGTAGTGGTGGTTAGCACAAAGTGAGCTTGTTTGCTCAGATAGTCCACAAAGACAACAATTGCATCTTTCCCGTTCTTGGTTCGGGGTAGTTATACAATGAAGTCCATGGAGACTTATTCCCAATTAGCAGATGGTACTGGGATAGGGTGAAGTAGACCAGGTTTTGCTAGTGTTGAGGACTTGTTCTGTTGGCAGGTATCACAGGAATTGATGTAGATTTTGAGCTGATCTGCCATGTGGGGCCAATAGAAGTTTCAGGAGATAACTTCATAGCATTTATCAAATCCTAAGTGTCCAGCTGTAGGTGCATCATGGCATTCAAATAGGATAGTCCTTTGGAGGTCTCGGTTGTTTGGGATATACAGTCTGTCCTTGTAGTAGATAGCATTGTCCTTGAGTTGGTATTGATTGTACTGGATATGCTTGTCAGCGTCATCACTGTTCAGGATTTCTCAGAGTGCTTGAGCTTCCTTATTATCAGTACATGCTGTGACAATTTGTTCCATAATGGAGTTTGTAACCAGGGTGAGAGTTTGGATGACTTCTTCAATAGGTGGTCTGGAGATTGCATTGGCAACAATGTTTTCCTTACCAGGGCAGTACTGGATTTCATAGTCAAAGTTGGTGAGAACTTTCATCCATCTGGCTTGCTTTTGGGAAAGGGTAGCCTGGGTCTTGATATTGACTAATGACTTGTGGTCAGTCAATATGGTGAAGTGTGCTCCTTCTAGGTATGGTCGCCATTTGATCAGAGTGTCTACAATGGCTAACATTTCCTTCTCATGAGTTGCATAGTTGATTTCGGTATCATTGAACTTGCGGGAGTGATAGGCCACAGAGTGTCCTTCTTGCATGAGTACTGCTCCAAGAGCTAGGTCAGAGGCATCAGTAGTAACTTCATATGGTAGAGCTGGATTTGCCGCTTGAAGTACTGGAGTAGTTATCAGGGCATCTTTCAATGCTTGAAAGGCTATGTCTTGTTTGGGTCTCCAATTTGCAAGATTGTTGAAGTCTTTCTCTTGTTTCATGGTCCAGGGCTGTTCTCCTTTCTTGTTATGCTTGGTTATTTGAGTAAGGGCAGTGGCGATTTTGGCAAAGTTGGCAATAAATTGCCTGTAATAGTTTGCTAATCCCAGGAATGACTGGAGGTCTTTCAGCTTCTTGGGTCTGGGCCAATCCTTGATTGTGGAGATTTTGCTGGAGTCCACTTTGATTCCATTTGGTGTGACAATGTGTCTAAGGAACTGAATTTCTTTCAGAAGAAATTTGCACTTGCTGAGTTTTGCAAAGAGTCTGTTTTCTCAGAGTTTCAGTAGTACTAGTTCAAGGTGTTCGAGATATTCCTCCAGGGTTTTGCTGAAGACTAGGATGTCATCAATATAGACAACAACGAATTTGTCCAGATATGGGTGCAGAATGGTATTCATCAGTATCTGGAAGGTTGCAGGAGTATTGGTTAAGCCAAAGGGCATAACCAGGAATTCGAAATGTCCATAGCAGGTTCGGAAGGTGGTCTTGTAGATGTCTTCTTCTTTCATAGCAATTTGCCAGTAACCATTTCGCAGGTCAAAAGAGCTCATGAATTGTGGGTTGGTAAGTCTATCGAATATTTCATCGATTCTGGGTAGTGGGCAACAGTTCTTGATGGTCTGTTTGTTGAGGTCATGGTAATCAATGCACATTCTCAGATCTCCCCCTTTCTTGACAACAAAGAGAACTGGTGCACCATAAGGTGATATACTGGGCCTGATGAATCCTTATTCCAGGAGTTCATCAATTTCTTTCTTGAGTGCATCGATTTCTCTCGGAGATATGTGGTAGATTGACTTGAAAGCTGGCTTGGCATCTGGAATGGTCTTGATGGCATGGCCTACTGCTCGTTTGGGAGGTAGGCCTTTTGGGAGTTTTTTCAGGAATATATCTTGAAATTTCTGAAGTAGTGGTCTGACACAGCTGTCAACTTTGGAAAAGTCTTCTTCAGAGTTCTCGGGTTCTCCTTTCAATGGACAGATGGAGATAGCAAAGAGAGGGTATTTCTTGGCCAATTTCTTAAGTTGTAGCTTGTTGATGTGGGTAATCTTTGGTCCAGAGTCACTAGAGTTGAGTGGGTCCTTTTCACCTTGCAGTTTGAAGTTGTGGCATCCTTTCTTGATGGTCAGAGAATGGTTTACCCAATCGATCATAGGGTTCTCTTGTTTTAACCATGGAGTTCCAAGAATGATTTCATTGTCAGAGAGTGGTACGATTTGGAGGGTAACATGTACTCGATAGTCACCAATTCGGAAGGGTAGATTGCGGACTTCTTTACTAATGACATGTGAGGTTCTATCAGCTGTGGCAACTGCTTGAGTTTGTTGTACTGGAGAGGTGAAGACCTTGAGTCTGTTGGCTGTTTCTTTATTGATGAAGTTGCCCGAGGCACCACTGTCTATCATGATCTTGACAGGTGCTCGATTGACAAAAGCTTTAAGTGTAAGCAGTTTGTCTGATCCAATAGTGGTGATTTCGGTTGTAGGAGCTTTCCTTCTGTTGCTTCTTCTTTGAGCCAGTTCATTGACACAAGAGAAGCAATCATCAATCAATCAGGAAGAGTACATTCCAATACCATGGGGGCATTGGCCACTTGGTACATATCCATCTTCGATTTTCTTGTAGAATTGTTCTTCTTTGTTTACGGTAGATTGGACTGGGGCCTTGTTTGATGAACCGAATCCTTTGGATCCTCAGATGGTAGGCAGTAGTTCAGGGACTTCCTTGACTGTCAGGTTTGACTCAATTTTTTCGAATAGGATCTGGGCAATACAGAATCCAATGGGAATCTTGAAGGGTGTCCAACTGTGGTTTTGGATGAGAACAATAATTTCGCCTGTATAATCTTCGTCAATGACTCCTCCTTCTACTGAGAGTCCTTTCAATGCTAGGCTGCTGCGACAGCATATTCTTCCAACATGTCCTTCAGGAATTTGGATACTGATTCCTGTGTAGACTTGCTTGACTTCTCAGTTGGAGACTGTGGCTTCTTCAGCTACATATAGGTCATATCCAGCTGCTTTTTGACTTCCTTTGGTTGGGGCTTTGGCAGTTTGTCTTAACTTGACAAAGTCTAGGGTTCTGGTGGTCAGGTTGTTGAGGTGGTGCAGAGTGGTAACAGTTGCTCATGTTGCTGTTTGGGGTTTTTAGTTAGGGCAGATGCTGGCCATGTGTCCTGTCTTTCGGCAATAGAAGCATGCTCCACTTCTTCTAAGTTCATTCCTTTCACCTTCAGTGAGTTTCTTGAAGGTACTCAGCTGAGTGGATTCATGATTTCTGGGTGTCCACGAAGTGGATGTTGAGGGAGCTCGAGATGCTTCATGCTTGGGTTCTTCTTTCTTGGTCTAAGTCTTTTTCTTGTTGTTAAATTGTCTTTAGGGCAGAATTGGTCTAGCTGTTAAGATTCACTTGACCATTGTCTTGATTCTTGCCAGGCACCATTGTTGGTGATCACAACTAACTGGGCATCCTTGTTCTCGGATTTTTCTAGTAAGCCATTCAGGCAGGGCATCAAATAAATGATCTGCTCTTGTACCATTTCATTCTTCGTCATTAGCAATATATCCTAGGCCAACAGTGTTCAGGAGTGACTCGAGTTTTGTACAGAAGGTTTCGAATTCCTCCTTACCATGTACATCAAATTTGAGATTGCGGAGTTTTACTCAGGATTTAGCAATCATGGTTTTGCTGCAATATTGAGCAATCATGAGTTGTTTAAGTCCAGGGGCTGCAGGATGGGCTCCATATCCTGGGGCATTATTTGCTGTATTCTGAGCAACTACTGCAGGTCGGGTGTCCCATGTGAGGGGTTTTTCAGGAAGGGTTCACCACCATTCTTTGGCAGGTCCTCGGAAGAATGTAACAACTCATCAGACATAGGCTGTAGTGGTAGCAAAGAGTTGTTCCAGAGTGTGGTCTTGATTGTTTGTCAGAACGTAGTCAGTGACTTGTTTGTTGGTCCATTGGTTGGCTTCGAAGTTGGTGTCGACTACACTAATAAAGCTTTGGACTTCTTGTGCAGTACTATTGAAGGTAGGTAGACTCAGATTTTTTGTAGGTTGGGTCTGTTCAGCTAAGGCAGTGATGGTTGCTGCCATTATGGCTACCTGAGCTGTGAGGTCTAGAATCTGTTGATTTGCCATATTGTTTACTGGAGGCGATTGGACTGCTGGTAGTGGTGTTACTGGTACTACTTGAGGTACTGGTGCAGAGTGCAATGGGGTTCTTTGGGTCTGTGTAAGTTGCTGGAGTAATAGTTGTGGATCTGGAGTAAGGGCTTGATAGATAGCTATCTGTTACTATGTAGGTGTGTTCTATTCTGATGGAGGTGTGTCTCCTTTGGTGGTATATCCGGGATCAAATTCGCTGAGATACTTCTCCTCCTCTTCAGTTTGGTCCCCATATACTTGGGTTTGCTTGGCATCAAAGTAGACAGAATCAGTTGTATATCTGATTTCAGATGGACTTAATTCAAAGTCAAGTTCTGGTTCGGTATTGGTTTCAGATTCAGGTAGGGTTGTAGCAGGGCCTGCTTCAGGTTCAGGATCGAGTAGTTGATGAAGGGTTTCTCTTGCTTCTTCTTTAAGAATATAGCGGGCCTTGCTGTTCTGGAATCGGTAGTATAATGTAGTCTTGGTCCTAGTATGGTGGAAGTCGGTAGAGTTGAGTCACTTGGCTACAGAGGCTTGGGCTTCGTGAGGAACTAAGGCTAGAAAGACTACTGCTGGTTGTTCTAGGTTGCTCAGATTTGTAGAGCTGACAAAACTCTTGTTGAGAAGAGTAAAGAAGGCTTCTATAAGACCTTCTTCGTCTTGACTTGCTGGGTGTAGGGTAAGGAGTTCGATAAATAGGGTTTCGCCTATTTGCTAGTTTAATCAGAGTACTTCTTTCTTTGAATAAAGTTTGTCCCACTTGTTACAGGTGTGGAGGTCAAATTGTCCTTATACGTCAGGTTCAATTCACTCCAGATTATCAAATAGTTCAGACTAAATTCCAGTTCAGAGGTTGAGCTTTATACCAACTTGTAGGAATTCACAGAAGGGTTTGTAGTGAGGTGAGGAAGCATCTTGAAGCAGAATTGGATTGTAAACCGCTGCTACCAAGTTGTAAGAGGGTTGCTTTTTAGGATAACCATTACATAGTTTTGGAAGGGTTTTCTGGAAGTTCTGGATATTCTGGAAGACTATTTTCTTATGGTCAAGATCAATCTCATATGGAGTACGTCCTCTATGCTTATTGATTTCAAGATCAGGTTGACGTCTCAACCAAAGTCCTTTTCCGGACTAGTTCTGGATGTTTAGGATTTTCCGTATTTCAGGAAGTTTAAGAAACTAAGACCAGCTTAGTTGAATTGGCGTATTGCTGCAGACAATACCCAATTAGGAAATTTCGTGATGGGGTTAGGAGTAGGACCTAATAGGGAGCGGATTTACTTAAGAGTGGTTTGTGGGTTATTAAATAGGTTTATTTGTTATTTATGATATTGCTATACTAGGAGTAGTTGTGTGAAGAGATACTGTGAAAAAGTGCTCAGAAGTTGTGTTCAGATTATTCAGGTCTGAGATTCTGAGGTCTGGGAGAGGGGGTATTTATACTAGTGAGAGGCTATCTGGACTATGCTAAATATGGATGTAGCACTAAGTGCCTTGCTGAGTCGGAATGTAGTCATGTAGTACAATAGTGATCTGACATATCAAGAGATCATCTGACTGCTGAGTAGTGCTCCTAATGAGTCAATTTAATCCGGATTGGATTCGGATTGATTCGGATTGAATCCCATCCGGATCAACTCAGATGGGATTCAAATCCCATCCGGATGGATTCGAATCAGATTCGAATCGGATTCGAATCAACCATTGTTTTGATTTCCAAATTAGACAATTAAATTTTTACATCAATAACTTGATGAATAATCATCCAAATTTGATGATCTTGGTGTCATTTGAAAGCCCTTAATAAGGCCTATCTAATGATACCAAGAACATTGAAATCCGATCATGCGTTGCTGAGTTATGAAGGAAAACGTCTGAATCGC
>RBNI01004891.1:0-13297 GCA_003990745.1 Jimgerdemannia flammicorona | reverse complement strand
ATAGTTACCAAATTAGTCACTCATACTTAGTCAGAAATCGCGGACCAACTTGTATAAATACCCCCCAGTTTCCATCTGAAATAAAGTAGTTTTAGTTCAGTCTTTGATACAAGAATCAAGTCCCCCCACACACACACATTCCCCTGAGTCTTAGTAATGACATCTAAGTGACTCTAGTGTTTCTGACTAAACTCCAGAAGCCTAGCTAACTTCTGCCAGAACTGAGACCGGTATATAAATCCCCAAAGACTTAAGTAAACCCATTGAACCTGAATTCCAAGGTGAATTCAGTCTGTGCACAGCAAAGAACAAGACCCTCGAAATAGGGCACAAGAGAAAGACCTTTGAAAGATAAGGCACACAAGAGAAAGACCTTTGAAAGATAAGGCACTGCTGCTACAACTACTTAAAGCGAGTGCTTCCTCAACTGAAGGCTTCTTGGTACACATTGTGTACTAAGTCCCTAAGTAATAGTCCACTTCCCTAATTATCTAAAGGATAAGAGAGGGATAGAAGTGAGAGTTATTACACTATAGATTTTCTCCACCAAGCAATGTCTTCAACCACCCTACAACTCCCAACCAAGCCACCAGCCTGTCAAGGTGTCTTCCATAAGGCTATGCTACTGCAGCAGTCAGACCCCTAAGCCCAGTCTCCTCCTATCCTCAAAAACCAATAGCCAGTAACTGACCAATCCCACCCAAATAGCCAAAGCCCAGCCTAATGTGAGCTATTCCTTTCCCACCCCCCCCCACCAGTCTATCTCTCAAATCCTCCCACTGCTCTCACATACCAACTCCCCTGCACCCTACCCCCAAATGATCCTCAATGGTCTGCCAAAAGTCACTAAGTATCTCACACTCTCCTAGCCAATGTTCAAATGTCTGCACATATCTCCCTTCCTGCCCTACATTATAGCACTCCTCATAGTCAAGGCAATCTCCTTCAATAAGGTGATCTGAGTGGTAGTTGAGCATTACATTCCTCCTCAGCATGCACCACCAAGTCACCCAGTACTTTGGCAGCATCCATCTTCTCACCTCCACACTCCAGACCCAAATGCTACACCAGTCCCACTCTTTGCTAATTCCTACTCCTTGCCAACTACTGGGTCACAGATCTTGGCCTGGTCCCCTTTGGCATTCTATCCCATCACTAATATCAAACTTGATTAAGGGAATACTGCCCAGTAATACTCAGTTCCATCTCTATATTGCCAGATCCCAAGCCACCTCCTCTTCATTTTCTTGACAATAAATTCCAATGCGGTGTGCCCCCTTCACCACCCCCACCAAAAGTCTTTATATTGCAATTATTCAGTATTCCAAAGGTCAACCAAAGATAGAAGATCTCTAGTTGAATCTCTTAGTGAAGACCTCATCTCTCAGACCTTCTGCAATAGGAGAACCCAACCTCTCCCTCTCAACTTCATAACTCTCTTCAACCACCATGCTCTCAAGCAGTGCAGCCTCTTTGGAAAGTCAACCAGTCCAAGTCCACCACTTGCCACTGGTAAGAACAAGACCTCCCAGCTGATCTGACTCCTTCTTTCAGCCCAGATCTACCCCTTGGCCAGCTTCATCAATCTCTTCACTACCCAGACTGGGAAGTCCAGATGGTAAGCCAGATACTACAACTTCAGCAGCCAGTAGACATTCAAAATCATGATACACTCTGCCAGAGACAATTGGTGACCCCCCCAACTCCACAGGGCCTCCCTCCAGATTCCAACCTGCTGCTCCCACCAAAGCCTGGGTAGAACCGACTCATAAACCAACAGATAGATATCCAAGTATTGCACTACTTCATCAGCAGGGACAATTGTTCCAATAATCTCCCCTCCTACCAGACCATTGTCTAACACCATTGTTTCACACTTATGTCAATTAAGTTTAGCCCCAGAGTTCTCCTCATACCACTCCACTGTCTCCTTAAGCTCCTCAATATCAGCAATTGATCTCAGGCCAACTACCATGTCATCCACAAAGGCCCCTACTTTCCACCCAATGCCAAAGATGAAGAGCCCCACTATCTTCCACCTGATTCAATCTATTAAGAATTTCAGAGAAAGAGTATACAGAATGGGGGACAGTGGGTCCCCCTGGGGCACCCCCCTACCTAGGGGAAATGCTATCTCTCTATATCTATTACACATGAGTGCAGCCCTACTCCCTTCCAGTAGGCTGACCATTGCTGATCTGAACTGATATGGAACCCCAGTTCTATCCAATACTTTTGCCAGCCAGACTTACCTCATCTGGTCATAAGCCTTCTCCTGGTCCAAAAAGACCAGTCATCCATCCAGTCCACTAGTACATATTCCTTCAATAACTCCATGTACCCAGGCTGTACCATCTCTAATAAGCTGGCCTCCTACAAAACCCCTCTGCTCAATACCCAAGACTTGCTGGGCCACCTTTTGTGGTCTCACAACTACCACCTTAATAACCAACTTTCTGTCCATATCCAGTAGCATAATCAGCCTCCAGTTCTTCCAGTCCTCTTGCCTTCCTTTGTTCTTATAAAGCAATGTCACCAACCCCAGATCCTGTTCCCCCACCCATCTCTCTATCTGTAGAATAAAATCACACAATGCCATCATCTCACCCAGTACTCCTGGAACTCCCACCATCTTCTTCCAGAAGTCCCAGAGCAAACAATCCTCCCCAGGCACTGTACCTGGTGTTGTCGCAGTAAGAACCTGGTGGATCTCCTCATCTTGTACTGGCAATACCAAGTCTCCCAACCCATCCACTCATGGGGGGTGCCAATCCTCCAACACTTAGTCAATGGCATCAGCTTCCACCCCATCCTCTTCCTCACTCCACAATCTACTCCAATGTTCCTTTAAAGATCCAAGAATGTCTTATATATCATGCACCAGTATACCATCAGAGTCAAGCACCCCCTCCCACCTTTGCTGCACCCTTCTTGCCTGAAAGACTCTTATGAGATACTTTGAAAGTCTCTCCTCTTCTTCCAAACCCTGCCAATAGAGCCACACTACCAAACTCTGCACCCTCGCCTCTTCCTCCTTACACAATACCTGTTGTAGTTTGTCAACCTACATTTTTGCCCTCATTGTTCTCCAATTCTCCTCTCCCACCAATGTTGCTAGTCTTACCCAATCCTCCAAGAGTCTAGACAGTTTACTAGAAGCCCATCTCACCCATCACCTTCTCTGTTTCCCAGCCTCCTTACCAGCCTCACTCCAGTAGGTTTTGGCCATCTCTTTCATCTGCATCTACTGAACACCAACTGGGGCACCTTCCTGTCTCCAACACTCCACCCTCAGTTGAATGTCTGCAGCCTACTCATCCCATCAGATCTTATCATCTAATAGAGAGGAATTGAGGCACCAATGTCCAGGTCTATCCCCACTTCCCCCAAAATGCCCCTGTTCTAAAAGCCCCCAATGATCTGACCAAGGACACCATTCCACCTTCAGTGACTTCTAAACATTCAAGCCCCAGTAGCTGGCTATCAGAATCCAATCAATTCTCATCCCCAAGCCCCCTGCCTAATGTATGTATACCCTCCTATCCCCCCAGTACTCCCTATCTGTATCCACTAGAGCACTCATCCTTTCCACTTCCTCCCATACTGCCAGTCCACCACTCTGACCCTCAGCTCCCCATCCTCTATCTGTTCTATTCAACAGTATATCCTAGACCATATTGAAGTCTCCACCAAGCATATCTACCCCAGCCTCAGTGAGGATCCCACTCTTCTGGAGTTCCTTCACCCAATCCACATGCTCACTCCATATAGTAGAGCAGTAACAGGAGCCCACCATAACTGGCTCCCATTCTGTATGTATCCACTCACCCCTGACCAATCTATCCCCCCAGCTCTGTATATCCCTTATCTCCCCTCTGCCTTTCTGTATCAGAATCCCAATCTTGCCCTTCCAAACTGCCTCATCTCCTCATTCCTTCATCCATTCCAATCTATCCAAATCATCTTCACACCTGACATCCTGCAAGAGGAAGAGATCGGCCTCTAATCCCTTCAGCTAAGTAAAAATGTTCCTATATTAATAAGCACCCCACAACTCATTCATGTTCAAAGAAAAAATGTTGGTTGTACTATTCATAATGAAATATGGTATATTATTAAGTCCTTCCTTACTGCTCTATGGTCATCTCCTCCTGTGCCAAATTCAGATTATGTTCCACAGTCACCTCTGCCTCTTCAGCCCTCTGAGCCTCTAATCTAGCCAATAGCTCATTCATCTCCCCATCTGCCTTCTCCTCAAACTCCTCTCAGTACTCCAGACAGGCCTCTTGCCAGAGCTGCAATCCATATTGTTTGGCCCAATAGTATTTGGCCCTCTCACTAGTAACTCCTGCTAGCTCTATCTCCTGCTCCATATCCACCTCATACCCTTCCTCCTCCAGATACACTATAAGGATCTCTGCCTTCAATGCCAACTCCACACCATCTCTCTGCAGGATCTATGTCCAATGCTCATTGCTCATTACTCTCAAGTCCACCTCCCCCAACTCTTTAGCTACCAGGTTATTCATTATCCTGTACATTCAAAGTAGGTTTCCTATCTCCTTCCCTCCAGAAGTTGCTGGTCTCCCACTATCCAACATCATGGTGTCCACTCTGGTACTTGCAGACTCATCCCATATCTCTAGAATATCCACCAGTTCCACCTCTCCAACTGCCACCACCTGTCCCCTATTTGCCACCTCAGAAACTCCAAATTGCACTCACTAGGCCTCTTTCATTAGCACATCCTCTCCCACCCTGCTTCAGGAAGCTTGACCTCACCTGATAAGAGGAGTAAGGGTAGGTGAACCCTCCCAGTCCTCTTTCCAGACCTTAAATGTACCATCAGTATATGGGTCATTACCAGCTGCTTTCCTGTCCTCTCCTGTCCCCTTTTCTGCACTCTTACCATTCTCTCTGACACAGACACTCACTTTGGCACCCCCTGTTTCCACCATTCTACCCATCTCCTTCTGTGGTTGATCTTCCATCTTAGCCAGCAGCTCCTTCTGATACTTATGTCTCTGAGCTTTTTCCCATTGCCCCTTGTCCACTCAAATTTGCTTCCCATCTACCACCTCCAAGTGTGTTGACTCCACAAAGGCCTTCCAAGCCTTTGCCCACCACTTCACTACTCTACTCAGCTCTTTCAGCACCTCTAGTAAGTCCTCTTCCTCCTCCTTACTCCCCTTTATCCTTATCACCTTGCACAAGATTGCCCCCCAGACCATCCCCAAAGGCCAGTCCCTTGTCTTTCTAGTAGCTTCTTTCTCTGCCAGCCAAATCCTCACATTTACATCTCCAGTCCTGAGTGAGGTCCTTTCCTAGACTCTGAATCTGATATCCACCACCTCTCCATACTCTGCTATGACCTCCTTGACTCTCCTTCTTATCTCTACTCCCATCACTGTGGGCACTCCTTTTACCAGCAGTTGGACCACTCTGGGGTCCCATTTCAGACAGCATGTCATCAGAACACACACCTCTCCAACTATTAATCTAATCTTCAGCACTTCCTCCAAAGGCTTGACCTCCTCAAAGCCTACCTCCACTCTCTCTAATCTCTTCAGGAACTTTACAGATACTGCTTCAGCCACCTGCTTAGTGATAAGCCTCAGTACCATTTTTGTCATCACTGCTAGGCCCTGGAAGCACAATATCACTATAAATTCTGAGATTGATTTCTTGAGTAATGGAGCCACCGCCAGGCCCATCACACTATCTGCTAAATCTCCTTGCCTTCCAAGCCCCAGTTGCTCAGCTATACCATCAGTAGTCACATCTAGATTTTTTTCCAGATTGGTAGTTCTGTCACCATCAGCCATCATATACTCTCCAGCCACTACTCCTCCAGCTCCACTGCCCTCACCACCAAGAGCTACTCCTCTACAAACTGCTGTCTTCTCCATCTCCTTGCCTTTTCTCAGCCATCCCTCTAATCCAGATGTCTGCTACCTCCCCTTCACCATCTCCATAAAGCTTGCCCTTCCAGACCCCTGTCCTTCACTGCTACCTCCTCTCCCTTCTCATCCTCCTGCCAACAGCCCCCTCATGCCCCCCTCTAGGCCAAGATCCTCCCCACCTGCTGTCAGTCAAATGTGCTAGGGCTGCCCTGCCCAGTATGCACCCCAGATTGCTTGCTGTTTGCTATTGCCTTAGTATCTTTCTCCAATAAACAACTTGAAAGTATGTTGTAAAAGTGTGTGTAATGTGAATGGTAGCTGAGAAAGGTCATTCAAGAGAGATCTCTGAATGGGTATTGGTAAGTTGGTGGAGTGGTAGAGATGGTTGCTTCTGGAAGTAGTGCAAGGGTGGTGGTTTCAGGGGAAGAGACACCAGTTAGGAGCCATGAGGAAGATACAGGATATTGTATAGAGGAGTTGCAGGTACCTGGTGCTGGAGGACAGAGGGGTATAGTAGAGAGAAGGTGTGGGCTAATGAGCCCTGCTCTGTATCTTGGTTATATAGTTGTTATTAGATAGTAGTTATCAGATAAGGTCATTGTTGTATTAGATATTTAGGTAATTGAGAATAAAGGAGTCTAAGTAACTATAAAAAAAAAAAAAAAAAAAAAAAAAAAGAGGCTGTGGTGACAGTTGAAGCTAATGGAAAAGGAAAACTTGTCTGAAGAGATATGCTACTAGTTTGCAGTAGAGGTGGCAGAGCTACAGGCTGATCTGAGGGCAGTTGAGGATAGGATAGTAGATAGTCTGCTAGCCAGACTATAGGCTAGGAGGTTGGAGGAAGGAGAGAGGCCAACTAAATATCTGTCTGATATTTTGAAGGCCAGAAGGGTTCAATGTAGCTGGGCCTTGGTATTGCATGAAGATGGAGTGGAGGTCTCTGAGATTGCTGATATATTGGGAGAGATCTCAGGACAATGACAGGCTCTCTGATAGGATAGCAGGGAGTATGCTGAGGATGTGGTACTTTGGAAAGATGATGGCAATATGGTGAACAGTTGGCCAGTGATGGTGGTGCCTGAGATAGGAGGGGCAGTGATGGATAATATGTCTTTGGGTCTTAGCATTTGATCTCATCAATGTACCTACTATATTCCAGACTCTAATGAACAAGATATTTAAGAACTAACTATTTTTTTTTCTATTGGTATATCTTGATGACATCCTGATATGAGGTCCAACTTGGTGAAGTATTTGGCTTTCTTGAGAGTATTAAAGATTTGATCAATCAAGGGTAGTGGATAGTAGTTCTTGATAATAAGCTTATTGAGTATATGATAGTCTATGTATATTCACAGAGTACCATCTTTCTTCTTGATGAATAAGACTGGTGAGCCATAAGGAGATTTGCTTGGCTGGATGGCTCCTCATACAAGTAGTTCTTCTAGTTCTTTCTTGACTGCTTTAATTTCGAGTAGTGATATACAGTATATGTGTTTCTTAAGTAGTATAGCTCCTGGAATCAGTTCAATTTTGTGATCAACTTCTTGTGTAGGTGGTAGGCCAGGTAGCCTATCTGGAAAGACATCCTTGAATTCTTCTAGTAGTAACTTGATGCTTTCATTGACTGATAGTCTTTTGTCTTATTTCTTGGGGCAGACTATTATAATAAAGATATGTATTGCCTTCTTAAGTACTCTCTTGTACTATATAGCTGACAGTGTTGCAATCTGGATCTTGCTTGTAGTCTTGTCTGTCTTGATAGTAATATTGGCTCCATCTTGAAATAAGGTGACTTCATTCTTGCACCAATCAATATCTGGGTTGTGTTTTGTAAGCTAGAGTTTTCCTAGGATCAGGTTATGATCTCCTAGTGGAGCAACCTCAAAGTCTACTCATTCCCAATATTTCCGGATCTTGATGGGTAGTTTGGTGGCAATTGACTCAATGGGGTGTAGAGTACCATCTGCAGTAACTATACTATTGTTCTTGGATACTGTAATAGAACGAGGCGCGACGAGCGATCACGTGACCCGGCGAGCGATGACGTCATCATTCGAACGAAGCGCGACATACGATATTACAAACGACGAACGATGCGAACAACGCGGAAAAAACGATATCCAGCTTATCCCCAACAACCAGCACCACAGCAACTATTGCCACAGCAGCTGATCATTGCCTAGTAATTGAGGTCCTGATCACAAAGTTGTTTTTGCCAAAAACTACCTGACAAAGATCGCAATCGCAAACCTCATTATAGTTACCAAATTAGTCACTTATACTTAGTCAGAAATCGCGGACCAACTTGTATAACTACCCCCCAGTTTCCATCCGAAATAAAGCAGTTTTAGTTCAGTCCTTGATACAAGAATCAAGTCCCCCCCATACACACATTCCTCTGAGTCTTAGTAATGATACCTAAGTGACTCTAGTGTTTCTGACTAAACTCCAGAAACCTAGCTAACTTCTGCCAGAACTGAGACTGATATATAAATCTCCAAAGACTTAAGTAAACCCATTGAACCTGAATCCCAAGGCGAATTCAGTCTGTGCACAGCAAAGAACAAGACTCTTGAAAGATAGGGCAAACTAGAGAAAGATCTTTTGAAATAGAAGGCACTACTATTACAACTACTTATAAGTGAGTGCTTCCTCAAACTGAAGGCTTCTTGGTACACATTGTGTACTAAGTCCCTAAGTAATAGTCTTACTTCTCTAATTATCCAAAGGATAAGAGAGGAGTAGAAGTGAGAGTTATTACAACTTGGTAGCAGTAGATTACTAGCCAAGAAGGTACTAAGAACATACTCCTGAGAAGTTAGAATAAGACCAACCTTGGACAGGAGTAATCCCCAGAATCAACTGTGGATCCTCAAACCAGAGCCAGAGAAGTCCTTGTCATTAGGACTAGGTGGTACCAGGAAACTACAGACCCAAGAACCACTAGCTTGTAATTGACCAGACTTATAAGGATCTATACCAGACTTTTAGAACTTACCACCCAGGACTTAGGAATATTGTCAGCTACTGTAGGTTCTACAAACTTCTCCGAGAACACATTGGAACCACTAGAACCCCAGAATCTACTGCTGCAGCCACCCAGGATTTTCTAGATTATATCACACCCCCTGCTACATATAAGAGAAGTAGCTACTGAGTAGATTGCCTCTAACAGATATCATCATACTCCTACCAAGACCTCCCTCTACTACAGGCTAGTTGTATACTATGCCTCTGCCATAACCAGGTACAAGAACAAGCAAACAGGTCATCCATTCCCTACTGCTGAATAAGAAGCAGGCCCATCTACCTAGCCAGAGACTGATATCCTCTTTGAAAGACCTAGCCAGTATGAGGATGCACTATCTCATCAGAAAAGGGAGTCAGATGAAGACTCTACAGGTTACCAGTCTGATGATAGCCAACTAGGAATAGCAGGCCTAGAAATTTACCAAGGAATCACAGGTCAAGAAGATCAGACCCCAGAACCAATTCAGCCATCTATACAGAGGTTTGGTTTACCCTTTCTCATAGGACTCTTTGATCTGATATCTGGGAATCAAGTAACCCCAAGTCATACAGCACTATAAACCCATCAAGCAGAACAATCTTCAGGAGAATCTACCCCAACAGACCCACCACCAATAGTCAACACAATGATAGATGTCAACAATACAGCACTGACTACCCAGCTAGCAGTACTAGCAGGGATAGTAGGACAGATTGCTGAACAGAACAAACTAACCAAGACCCTGCAAATCCCAACATTCAGTAGAAAAAACAGTGATATTGAAAACTTCATCAATGCAGTTGATACAGACTACTGTGCAAACCAATGGAATGACAACTAAGTGCCTATAGGAATGCTCACCAACAACCAGAACAGCACCCTTCAACAGCTGTTTGCCACCTTGGCAGTATAAGTGGAAACAGTAGCCACATTCTTTACTAGAATAGTAGCTGAATTCTGGTGAACCTTGGAACAACACCCAGTAACCTGGAAAGACTGCCCTCAAGTCAATGGATAAGTATTTGCCAACAATAGACCAGATTGAAATAACTATGAAGCAGGTCCAGGACTCAAGGCCTTATTACTGACCAAATTCCAAAATGCAGCCTATATATAAGAAACTTGGAACAAACTGTCCCAGATGAAGTTCCACAAGAATAGTGAGGAGGATCTAGAGACCTTTACCACCAGAATGAATGTTTATCTCAAAACTGTTGGACTTACCTATCAGGAGAACAATTTGGCCATCAATGGTACCAGAGCCAATCATCTTTTTGCAGCTCTACCAGACTGGCTCACCCAGAAGATCAAGGAACAAGGTCTTCCCCAAGAATGCCCCCACTACTCATAGTGCTTTACCCAAGTACAAAGAAGAGCCTGTGAAATCCTTACTGCATAAGTCCTATGAAATTAAGAACACAAGAAGATAGGAGGAACCCTACTAGAAGGAATGACCAAAGATATGATCAAAGGAATGATCAAAGGAACCAGTGAAACCCCAGAGGACCTAGACCTCCCACTGAGGATGTAATATGTTAGCGTAGTTTATTTCTTTTCTCTGTCTTTCTTGAATATTCTATAACCTTCCAGCACTTTCCGCATACTTAGAAATCCCCTTCTTGGCGCTGAGCATTAACTAGTACTTATTTAGTTAGTCACTGAATGTCCCAGAAACTTGTAGAACTTTATTTGTCATCATTTGTCATCTTTGCCGAGAACTTTCCTCTTGGCATTTTCCTTTGATTTCTCAGATCCTTCCGGATCCTTCTTTTAGATCTTATATAAATATCTCCTTTGTTCTCATGAATAAAGCTTCAGAATATTTTCTCTCAGAAATCCTTCGAGAACACTTGAACCCTTAGTATCTCTTTGAGCTACTTAGGATTACCAGAACTAGTCACTTCCTCATTTAGAAACTAGAACCATTACACTTGGTAGCAGCAGTGAAGTTACACCTAGCCTTATCAAGACACCTCTCAAGATATCAGTCACAACACTATAGAGGACAACAGGTGGAACCCTTCATACAGTATCTACGGTCCAGACAATGCCTCATACAATCAGCAAGAAGAAGAGGAACAGCAAAACCCTACTCAGTCAAATGGGGTCATCGAGAGTCTTTTGCAGAATGCACTAGCTCAGATTGCCCAACTTCAAGAATGCATAGAAAGAAAGGAAAGCAAGGCCTCTGCTCATACCTCCGCACCTCTACCGACATCAATACATCCAACAGCAGTCACTATCAAGCCTCAGAAGCCTGACACCTTTGATGGTCAGAGAGGAGGACTGTCTACCGACGCCTGGCTTTTCCAATTGGAGCAATATGGAGAGCTGACCAATTTGGAAGAAGCAACACTAGTCCAATTTGCTGCCACACTCCTCCGAGAGAATGCCACAATCTGGTGGCGAAATCATGTCCAGAATACCAGATTCTCTGGCCAAATCAAGACCTGGGGCGAATTCTCTGATGCCATTCAAGGCCAATTTAAACCAGTCAACAGCACTAAGGCCACGCGAGACTGTCTGGCAAATGTCAAACAACTCAAGTCTGTGTAAGCATACAATGCACAATTTCTGTCAATCCTGCTAGAATTACCATACGTCACTGAAGATGAGAAGGTCGACAAGTACATCTGAGGCCTGAAAGGTCAAACCCAAGTTCGTGTCGAACTAGAAGAACCCAAGGACCTAGATACAGTGATGAAAATTGCTGATAGGTTTGATGTCATCACCTACGGTCACTGCTTTGAACAGAAGAGACCACCCTTCAACAACAACAACAACAACCACAGAAGGGAGGAACCCAAAGTCAGAACTGTTGGACCTGCCCCCATGGACCTAGACACCATTGACAAGAACAAGAAAGGCAAGCTTACCCCCGAGGAAAAGGAGCACCTCAAGAAGGCTGGAGCCTGCTTCTTTTGCCGTCAGCCTGGCCATATTGCAACCAAATGTCCCAAGAAAACTGCCGAACCAAAGAGGATTCTGGTCCTGTCCAAAGACACTCAAGGTCAACCAGTTGAACAAGAAGTTGTACTCAATTTCATGCGAGTCAACCCCAAGACCCAGATCCCTCAAGCACAGTCAGAAGGAGCCATTGGTTTGGACCTTCAAGCAGTACAACAAGTCACCATTCCAGCACATGAGAGAAGGCTCATTCCAACTGGCCTTTCAGTCGAAATCCCCAAGGAACATTATGCAAGAATTGCACCAAGATCTGGTCTCAGCTTCAAGCACTCATTGGATATTGGTGCTGGAGTCATTGACCCTGACTTCCAAGGCGAAATGTAAGTCCTGCTAGTCAATCACAAGAACCAGCCATACACTGTCAATGAAGGTGACAGAATCGCACAGCTCATCTTGGAGTGAGCTACCCTACCAGTTGTCAAAGAAGTCACCAAGCTGTCCTCAACTAAGCGAGATCAGAAAGGCTTTGGCAGCACTGACAAAGTTGCAAGTATAGCCGAGAGCCAAGCCAACTTAATGCTCATCTTCAAAGGTCTAGTCAAGGGACAAGAACTAGATGTTCTCATAGACAGCGGAGCTGTTGGGAACTTTATCAACAAGAACCTCATCGACAAGCTCAAGATTCTTACCAAACCAGCTAGCAAGAATGGTGGAGTTGTCACCGCAGATGGCACCACCTTATCAATCAACTCAATTGCTGCTAAACTTCCCCTCAAGATCCAGAAGTACTGGGAATGTTTAGATTTCGAGGTAGCACCACTAGGAGATCATGACCTGATCCTAGGCAAGCCCTGGCTTACATGGCACAACCCTCAGATTGATTGGACCAAGAATGAAGTCACCTTGATTCAGAATGGAGCCAACATTACCATCAAGCCAGACAAGACTCAGACAAGAACCCCAATTGCTACTCTTTCGGCAATTCAGTTCAAGAAGGCCCTCAAGAAAGCTACCTGTGCCTTTGTGGCACTGATCCAACCAAAGAAAGAAGACAAGAAGCTATCAATTAATGAAAGCATCAAGTTACTACTGAACAAGTACAAGGATGTCTTCCCAGACAAACTACCTGGCCTACCACCTTCAAGAGACCATGACCACGAAATCAAGTTGGTACCTGATGCAGCTATACCTAAGAAGAAAATGTACCGCATGTCTCCACTTGAAATTGAAGCAGTCAAGAAGGAACTCAATGAACTCATTGAGCGAGGAGCCATTCAACCAAGCAAGTCACCCTTTGGCTCCCCAGTCCTATTTGTCAAGAAAAAGGATGATACTCTGCGAATGTGTATAGACTACCGAGTACTCAACAAGATCACAGTCAAGAACCATTATCTGCTACCGCTCATAGATCAAATCTTTGATGCTCTCAAGAATGCAAAGTACTTCACCAAGATTGATCTTACCTCTGGGTATC
>RBNI01004890.1:0-13300 GCA_003990745.1 Jimgerdemannia flammicorona | reverse complement strand
TTTGTTGTTTTGAGATTTTTGCGTAGTTTGAGTCGGTTTCATCCTACCACCTTAGCCGCCGTATTCTTTCTTTACCTGTATGATGCCGTGTTATTCTAATATCTTGACGCTTGACTGAGGGCTCTCCTTTCGTGATACTTTTGTTCGATTTTAGGTTTGGGATCAGAGCCACGACCATTTCCCTTTTCCATTTCCTTTCCTTTTTTGTTTTTTGTTTTTTTTTTTTTCATGTTTTATGTTTGGCTTGTTTCATCCATTCCTCCCTACACGTCAGCTTTTATATGCTTACTGCGCCCCGCCCGCCCATCGTCTCCATTTCCACCATCTCTCACATCCATAAACGATCCAGAATCATGTTCTATGTTCATCTGTGTACTTTTTCTTGGTTTCTCACGTCCGTTTGGGGATTGAAGATTGTAGGAGAGGGTGGCGTGGGAGAAACCTGATGTTAGAGTTACGTTGTAGAACTGCTTGTCTCGCTCATGTTGGGTGGGCATGGCGTAGTTTTGAGTTTAGATATTAATAATGGAATATATACATATAGCGATGTTCTGGCTCTCATTATTATTACCATTGTTCACGTTCGGGAGGGTTGATGTAAAGGGACTTTTTCGCTCGATTTGTTCGACGCCATAAATTTCATGGATTTTACGCCATTGTTTGAAAGGAATAGTATTGTTGCATCAACAATACGTCATTGTATTTATCACTGACGCAGAAGATCACCATTGACGCATAATGAAATTATTCGATTGCCGTTGGAGGGCTCCCACCGCACACCGTGCCCGTGCATTAAACTCCCGACGGACGGCTAGGCGTTAGGGTGGGATCCTCGTCCTCGTGTGAAGCGCGGGAAATGTGAGAGAAACCACTCCCTCCCACGTGCGCCACGCCGCCGCCCCTCCCCCGATCCGGGGCCCACGTCGTCGTCGTAGCGGCGGCGGCGGTAGGCGGACGTCATGTGTAATGTGATGAGGTTTTCTTAATAAGCGGTCTGTTTACATTACCCATGTTATCAAGAGAACAAAGATTGTCAGATAGCAGGACCAAAAAGAATACTGATACGCTGTTTTAAAAAGTCGTTTCCGATCATTTCCTGCTGTAGGCATAGGGGGAGTGGGGGGTTTATCCAGCAGAATCAAGATATTATGCTGTACGCCGGACAGATAAGAAAATCTAAACTTTGGAAAAAAAAGATGTTTGGATCTTGGATTGACAAAACCCCTAGATCACATTTCCACGAATGGTTTGTGACGTGCTGATAAGTCTCATGCTGCCAGCACCGGAACGTGCATCTCGCGGCGCCTACAGCCTGATTATTATAAGGAAAAAATTCGTTGGCAGCGATTTCGGAAAAAGGAAAAAAAAAAAAAAAAACACCTACTTTCTCGTGTCGGACACGCCACCACATATAGAGGGAGATTTGAATTCTCGGCTACAGAACACACCGGGCAAATTGGTGATGCTCTTTCAAGAGCAATGCTCCGTTTGCAAGGTTACCAGACTTAATTAGAACCAAAACATTGCTTACTTGGATCCAACCTGACTCACCATCTCGAGGTGTAAATATTGGTGCGAATCCTGCGTGTTGTGAAGGGGAGCTTGAACACGAAACAATTGTCAAAAAGCAAGCCTCTATTCTTTTGAAAAAATAAATGCACATATTGTTGACGGCCATAGTTTACATAATATATTTAGCACAAACATATCTTCAGATAGAGTATGTACTTATTTTTTGTTAAAAAATAAATAAATAAATAAATAAATAGCCTACTGATAGCCCTGTGTGCGAACAAATATGTATCATAAACGTCAGAACGATGATATGCAATTCAGGCGGTTGTATAAATAGCACTTAAATAAATAACACTTACCATACCACCTCTAATAACCCGTAAATGTTCAAGCAAATATACATAACAGCAAAAGAAAAAAGAAAAAAAAAAAAAAAAAAAAAAAAAAAAAAAAAAAAAAAAAAAGTAGTGTGATAGCCAGATCTGACTGCAAATACAAAAGTAGCAAATTACCAAGCGTAGAACACCAAGCATAGCGTAGAACACCAAATGTAGAATCACACAAATTACCTTAAACCCAACTATTGACCAAACCTTATAGGGTGTGAATATCATGTAATCTATCTAGAATACTGTTAGAAAACACTCCCATAGGCCATTGTATACTGATATTCATTGACCAAGGGTATCTGTCTATACTATGCATTTCAGCCTAATCAAAATTCACTAACATCTCCCACTGCTGCCCATTCACTAAAATGTTTAGAGAGTACAGGTTAGTGAAGATAATACTATTACTATGAAGTATGTTGATTGCTTTCTCTACATTATTGAGAATACTCTTGTAGGTGTTAGCAGATGTTCTGTCATTGATAAGGTCATAAATAGTTAGTCTATTAATAAAGTCTATGATAATTATCCTCTATCTATTACCAATGTCTTCAATGTAGTAAAGTTGTAAGCGCACAACCTCCAAGCCACCAAAATCACATGGCATCCTCAGAACTAATTTGGAAACTACATGCGAGACTATAAAACAAGATATTATCTGGTTACACAAAATATACCAGCAAGCATGAGAACCCACTGCTAAGATACAAGAATACTAGAAGAAGTACTACAACCATAAGACTGACTCTAAACCACTATAACTAGTTTGGTGTACTGTACTATTATAAAAGAAAACCGAAAATACCAAACTCAAATTGAGACAAGAAGAACCTTATCTCATCTACCAAGAGGTTCACAAACTACACTTATCAACTCAAGACCAAGATACACCATGACTATACAAGACCTCATTACTTAGTAGAAGTAAAATACATTTGAATAACTCTGTTCACTCTATCTGTGTCACCTCCGTTGGAGAGTGACGGATGCTTCATCTGAACTCAAGAAAGCCAACATCGTCGAAACCAATCTCAAGCTATCCACGTGACAGATATTACTACTAGAAATTGCTTCGGATTACAGAAAATATTATTTCCAAGAGGTTCAAAACCCCAGCCGTGACATTGGGAGCCCTCGCCCTAGACGAGAATGGCCAGTCCTTGCAAATGTGCCAGCAGATCAAAAAAAAAGAGAACCAAGACCTGTTATCCTTGTACAACCACTGCCACCAAGAACAGTCTTAATCTTGCAAGAGATAGAAGTGACGACACCTTGAAACTGATGATGTCAGAAGTCAGAAAACTGCTCAAACTTTGTTAGTAATGATGTCATCAATAGTGATATCATCAAAGACTAACCAGACAGTACCTAAATCTATAAATAGCTTAGCAGTCATAGTATAGTTAGATTAGCCTTGTACAATGTGACTGTGAACTGACTCAGTGGTCAGATGATCTCTTGATATATCAGATCACCCTTATACTACGTAACTGCATTCTGACTCAGCAAAGCACTTAGTGCTACATCCACATTTAGCATAGTCCAGATAGCCCCTCACTAGTATAAATACCCCCTCCCTCAGACCTCAGAATCTCAGACTAAAACAGACTTGAACATATAAGAACATTTCTGAACATTTCCCACAATATCTCTTCATACAACTACTCCTAGTATAGCAATATCATAAATAGCGAATAAACCTATTTAATAACCCACAAACCACTCTTAAGTAAATCTACTCTCCATTAGGTCCTACTCCTAACCCCATCACGAAATTTCCTAATTGGGTATTGTCTGCAGTGATACGCCAATTCAACTAAGCTGGTCTTAGTTTCTTAAACTTTCTAAAATACAGAAAATCCTGAACATCCAGAACTAGTCCGAAAAAGGACTTTGGTTGAGACATTAACCTGATCTTGAAATCAATAAGTGTAGAGGATGTACTCCATACGAAATTGATCTTGACCATAAGAAAACAGTCTTCCAGAATATCCAGAACTTTTAGAAAACCCTTCCAGAACTATATAATGGTTACCCTAAAAAGTAACCCTCTTACAACTTGGTAGCAGCGGTTTATAATCCAATTTCACTTTAAGATGCTTCCTCACCCCACTACAAACCCTTCTGTGAATTCCTACAAGTTGGTATAAAGCCCAACCTCTAAACTGGAATTTATTCTGAACTATCTGATAATCTGGAGAGAATTGAACCTGACATATAAGAACAATTTGACCTCCACACCTGCAACAAGTGAGACAAACTTCATTCAAAGAAAGAAGTACTCTGATTAAACTAGCAAATAGGCGAAACCCTATTTACCAAACTCCTTGTACTACATCTAGCAAGTCAGGATGAAGAAGGTCTTATAGAAGCCTTCTTTACTCTTCTTAACAAGAGTTTTGTCAGCTCTACAAATCCGAGCGACCTAGAACAACCAGCAGCAGTCTTTCTAGCCTTAGTTCCTCATGAAGCCCAAGCCTCTGTAGCCAAGTGGCTCAACTCTACCAACTTTCACTATACCAGGACCAAGACCACATTATACTACCAATTCCAGAACAGCAAGGCCTGCCATATTCTTAAGGAAGAAGCAAGAGAAACTCTTCATCAACTATCTGACCCTGAATCTGAAGCAGGCCCTGCTACAGCCCTATCTGAATCCGAAACCAATACTGAACCAGAACTTGATTTTGAATTAAGTCCATCTAAAATCAGATATATAACTGATTCCATCTACTTTGACACCGAGCAAACCCAATTACACGGAGACCAAACCGAAGAAGAGGAGGAGTATCTCAGTGAATTTGATCCCAGATACACTACCGAAGGAGATGAACCTCTATCAGGACAGAACACACCTACACAGCAACAGACAGCTATCTATCAAGCCCTTACTCCAGACCCACAACTATTACTCCAGCAACTTACACAGACCCAAAGAACTCCATCACACTCTGCACCAGTATCTCAAGTAGTACCAGTAACACTACTACCAGTAGTCCAACCACCTCCAGTAAACAACATGGCAAACCAACAGATTCTAGACCTCATAGCCCAGATAGCCATAATGGCAGTAACCATTACTGTCTTAGCTGAACAGACCCGATCTACAAAAAATCTGAGTCTACCTACCTTCAATAGTACTGCACAAGAAGTCCAAAGCTTCATTAGTATAGTTGACACCAACTTCGAAGCCAATCAATAGACCAATGAATGAGTTGCTGACCACGTTCTGATAAACAATCAAGACCATACTCTGGAACAACTCTTTGCTATCACTATAGCCTATGTTCGCTGAGTTGTTACATTCTTCCGAGGACCTACTGAAGAATGGTGGCAAACTCTTCCTAAAAAACCCCTCATATGGGACACCCGACCTACAGTAGTTGCTCAGAATGCAGCAAATAATGCCCCAGGATATGGAGTCTATCCTGCAGCCCCTGGACTTAAACAACTCATGATTGCTCAATATCGCAGCGAAACCATGATTGCTGAATCCCAGGTAAAACTCCGCAACCTTAAATTTGATATACATGGCAAAGAGGAATTTGAAACCTTCTGTACAAAACTCGAGTCACTCCTGAACACTGTTGGCCTAGGATACATTGCCAATGATGAAGCACAAAATAGTACAAGAGCAGATCATTTATTCGATGCCCTGCCTGAATGGCTTACTAGAAAAATCCAAGAACAAGAATGCCCAGTTAGTTGTGACCACTAACAATGGTGCCTGGCAAGAATCAAGACTATGGTCAAGTGGATCCTAACAGCTGGACCCATTCTGCCCCGAAGACAATTCAATAACAAGAAAAAAACTTAGACCAAGAAAGAAGAACCCAAGCATGAAGTATCCTGAGCTCCCTTATCATCTACTTCATGGACACCCAGAAATCATGAACCCACCCAGCTGAGTACCTTCAAGAAACTCACTGAAGGTGAAAGGAATGAACTTAGAAGAAGCGGAGCATGCTTCTATTACCGAAAGACAGGACACATGGCCAGTGCCTGCCCCAATCGAAAACCCTGAACAGCAACATGAGCAACCATTACCACTCTGCACCACCTCAACAATCTGACCACCAGAATACTAGACTTTGTCAAGTTAAGACAAACTGCTAAGGCCCCAACCAAAGGAAGTCAAAAAGCAGCTGGATATGACCTGTATGCAGCAGAAGAAGCTACAGTCTCCAACTGAGAAGTCAAACAAGTCTACACAGGAATTAGTATCCAAATTCCTGAAGGATATGTTGGAAGAGTATGCTGTCGCAGCAGCCTAGCATTGAAAGGACTCTCAGTAGAAGGAGGTCTCATTGACAAAGATTATACAGGCAAAATTATTATCCTCATCTGAAACCACAGTTGGACACCCTTCAAGATTCCCATTGAATTCTGTATTGCCCAGATTCTATTCAAAAAAATCAAGTCAAACCTGACAGTCAAGGAAGTCTCTGAACTACTGCCCACCATCCAAGGATCCAAAGGATTTGGTTCATCAAACAAGGCCCCAGTCCAACCTACCATGAACAAAGAAGAACAATTCTACAAGAAAATCAAAGATGGATATGTACCAAGTGGCTGATGCCCCCATGGTATTGGAATGTACTCTTCCCGAATGATTGATAATTGCTTCTCTTGTATCAATGAACTGGCTCAAAGAAGAACCAACAGAAGGAAAGCTCCTACAACCAAAATCACCACCATTGGATTAGACAAACTGCTTATACTTAAAGCTTTTGTCAATCGAGCATCTGTCAAGATTATGATAGACAGTGGTGCCTCAGGCAACTTTATCAATGAAGAAACAGCCAATAGACTCAAGGTCTTCACCTCTCTGGTACAACAAACTCAAGCAGTTGCCACAGCTGATAGAACCTCACATGTCATTAGTAAGGAAGTCTGCAATCTACCCTTCTGAATTGATGATTACCGAGTACATGTTACTCTCCAGATCATACCACTCCCGGACAATGAAATCATCCTTGGAACTCTATGGTTAAAACAAGAGAACCCCATGATCAATTGGGTAAACCATTCTCTGACCATCAAGAAAGGATGCCACAACTTCAAACTGCAAGACAAAAAGGACACACTCAACTCTAGTGACCCTGGACCAAAGATCACCCACATCAACAAGCTACAACTCAAGAAATTAGCCAAGAAATGCCCTCTCTTTGCTATCTCCATCCGTCCATCCAAAGGAGAACCCGAGAACTCTAAAGAAGACTTTTTCAAAGTTGACAGCCTTGTCAGACCACTACTCCAGAAAGTCCGAGATACATTTCTGAACCGAACTACAGAACCACCTGTATCTGTTATTATTAATGATCAAGAAGAATACAAAGTTAAACAAATCCTCAACAAATACAGCCACAAGAACCATCCAAATGGTACAATAACACCAGAACAAATTAGAAGGCCCAGACGAGGATGTCAAAAGCTAAGAAGGAGAGAGTTGTAAGTGCATAACCTCTAAGCCACCAAAATAACATAGCATCCTCAGAACTAATTTGGAAACCACATGCGAGACTACAAAACAAGAGATCATCTGATTATACGAAATATACCAGCAAGCACGAGAACCCACTGCTAAGATATAAGAATACTAGAAGAAGTACTACAACTATAAGACTGACTCTAAACTACTATAACTAGTTTGGTGTACTATACTATTACAAAAGAAAACCAAAAGTACCAAACTCAAATTGAGACAAGAAGAACCCTATCTCATCTACCAAGAGGTTCACAAACTATGCTTATCAACTCAAGACCAAGATACACCATGACTACACAAGACCTCATTACTTAGTGGAAGCAAAATACATTTGAACAACTCTGTTCACTCTATCTGTATCACCTCTATTGGAGAGTGATGGATGCTTCATCTGAACTCAAGAAAGCCGACATCATCGAAACCAATCTCAAGCCATCCACGTGACAGATATTACTACTAGAAATTGTCTTGGATTATAGAAAATATCATTTCCGAGAGGTTCAAACTCCCAGCTATGATATTGGGAGCCCTCACCCTAGATGAGAATGGCCAGTCCTCACAAATACACCAGCAGACCAAAAAAAAAGAGAACCAAGACCTGTTATCCTTGTACAACCACCACCACCAAGGACAGCCTTAATCTTACAAGAGATAGAAGTAATGACACCTTGAAACTGATGATGTCAGAAGTCAGAAAACTGCTCAGACTTTGCCAGTGATGATGTCATCAATAGTGATGTCATCAAAGACTAACCAGATAGCACCTAAATTTATAAATAGCTTAGCAGTCATAGTATAGTTAGATTAGCCTTGTACAATATGACTGTGAACTGACTCAGCAGTCAGATGATCTCTTGACATGTCAGATCACTCTTGTACTACATGACTGCATTCCAACTCAGCAAAGCACTAGTGCTACATCCACATTTAGCATAGTTCAGATAGCCCCTCACTAGTATAAATATCCCCTCCCCCAGACCTCAGAATCTCAGACTAAAACAGACTCAAACACATAAGAATATTTCTGAACACTTTCCACAATATCCCTTCATACAACTACTCCTAGTATAGCAATATCATGAATAGCGAATAAACCTATTTAATAACCCACAAACCACTCTTAAGTAAATCCGCTCTCCGTTAGGTCCTACTCCTAACCCTGTCACGAAATTTCCTAATTGGGTATTGTCTGCAGTGATATGTCAATTCAACTAAGCTGGTCTTAGTTTCTTGAACTTCCTGAAATATGGAAAATCCTGAACATCCAGAACTAGTCCGAAAAAGGACTTTGGTTGAGACATCAACCCGATCTTGAAATCAATAAGCGTAGAGGATGTACTTCATATGAAATTGATCTTGACCATAAGAAAACAGTCTTTCAGAATATCCAGAACTTCCAGAAAACCCTTCCAAAACTATGTAATGGTTACCCTAAAAAGTAACCCTCTTACAAAAGTTGTAAGACAAGACCATCTTTGACCAAGATGTGATGAGTATTGATATTATACTTCTTAGTAAACTTGATGATAATAATATAGTTATTCTTAGTCTCTGTCTTTCAGATTAATTTTCTATTATTAGTTAATTTATAAAGATATTTAAACTTGATTGTTTTTTTATCAATATTCTTATATTATTAAGAAAAAGAAAAGAATCATCTGCTATCTGAGTAAGTATCTATGTCTAGGCTATTGTAGAATATATCCAAATAATCAAAAGAGGTTTGAAAAATCTAGTATACTTCAATTACTATATTCTATCACCCATAGGTCAGTTAATCAGATATATGAAATTGATAAGTAGCTTAACTATAAACTTATCTAAAAATATTGTCTCAAGTATACAAATCTAAAATTTCATAATAATAACAACTATACTAGGGCAACAGCAGATGCTATAAACTTTAGAAAACTATATAATAGGTATCAAACAACAATAATAAGTATATATTATATTTAGAGAGTAATATATATATAATCTTAAACTCAAAACTTCAAATAAGAGATAGTTACTTAGAGTATAGAGTCAAATTCTTCAGTTCTCATTTTGACTTTATACTTAAATATAGTATTAAGGGTATTTATATCAGACAAACTAGTAATCAGTATATCATTGGATCAGAAACTATCTATAGTTGAAATATACACTAATTAGATTTATGTAAATAAAGTAAAAAAAAATTTAAATATCTTTTATCTTCTTTCTCCAGTTAGTATCTTTCTGATATATTATCCAAAAGATGATATATTAATTAATATTATCCAAATGAAATCTTCAGATTATCATTATTAATATCTTTAATAAAATTAGTAAAAACAGAGTAAAAGAGCTTTATTGACTTTTCTTAGCATTTTGATAATCATAAATTAAGATAGAGATCTTAATATTAGATACTTAAAATAAAATATATAGATTTTGCAGTACTTGAGAAAAGTAGTAGTTTATGAATTTTATTAAGATTTTGGCTGAAATCTGTAATAAAAAAATAAATAAATTAAATAAATTAAGTGAGAAAATATGCCATTAAAGCTATTACTCTTATCTCTTTTCAAATTTATTAAATAAAACAAACTATGTATCATTTATTCTTTGGTATTTCTGTTCAGTACTATCATTGATCCTTAGTGATAGTAAATAAGACTAAATAAGATCTGAAAAGTGAGTAAAAAAAAAAAGAATAATATATCAAATATAGATATATAGTTGTGTAAGTCAAAATCTCCTGACCTTCTCTACTGCAAAGAGCAGCTCTATGCAGATAAACTACTAACTCCAAGTACTTACCATAGAGTTGCTCAATAATTATATGAATATATCTAGTTATAGGCTATTTAGAAAAGTATATACTAATTAGTATTAAAGTAGTCAACTTTATTATATTCTTTTCTAAGTTAGTTTTAAGGATAAAATAATTGAAATTATTATCATTATGTATCATCAGAGATGTAGACCTTTCAAAGCATAAGTTTGTATATTGAGAAATTATCAAATTCTGACTTTATTATCTTCTTAATCATCTTTTTGAAATCTACAATTAGTTTTTTATTACTAATCTTAGTTATAAAGATATAATTAAAAAAATTGCCACTAATAGATCAGATAAAGTAGCTTGAGTAGTATGGATGATATGGATATTATAGATTTCAAAGAGAGTATTTTCATAGTTTATATAGATTTATTTAAAAGAGTTATTTAAATTATTTATATTTAAGAATTATTTATATTTTAAAAAGTTATTTGGATTATTTATATTCAAAGTTACCTTTTCTGGTAATAAAATATCTTAGCCAATTACAGTCTTGGTTAGAGATTATAGAGATATATCTGTTTTAGCCAATCACAGTCTTCTATTTTTGCAGACAAATTTATCTATATATAGCTATAGCCTAAGAGTTATAAATCTTATTATTAGAATACTAATAAATATAAAAAAGAAAAATATAATTACTATTATCAATTTTGGATATAAAAGATCAAACTAACCTAATTAGAATAAGGCTAGTTATAAGGCTGTAATTTTTATTAATAATCTTCAATCTAAAAATCTTGAATATTTTGTCTACAATCTATGTAGTTCTAATGAGCTCAAGATCATTAAATTTGGAAAATATCCAAGCGCTAATTTGTTATACGTTAAGGCCGCGATCTTTGTTACGGCCGCAATTAAAGCCTTGGGTCATTTTTATTAGAACCACAGAATTCTGACAATGCATCGTCCAGAGGCTTGAAATCAACATTTGCTTACAAATGCCACAAGCCACCAGCCGGTGAACCTAATTGGTGAATAAAACCTCCAAAGACTCGTTCCAGACCTTACATAACGCTACCATAACCAAATAATGACAAAGTTCACTCGCGTTGCCATTCCCGACTTTCAAAAGGTCGTCGATACTGCCGTGAATGAGAGTGATAGAGTTTATGTACTGTTCTTTGGTATGCTAGCTTTTCAGTGTCGCGCAATCCTTCAACGAATACAATCCGATTGAACGCTCAGAGTTCCTGTTATCCAACAGGAAACGAGGACCCGGCGACTGGACAGTCGTGGTGCCCTGATTGTGTCATAGGTAACTAACTTGCCAAGACTCTCAAATCGTGCCTCCATACCCCCTCCAACTCAATCGCTTTACGCCACACATCTCCAGCCGACCCCCTTGTCCGCATGTATGTCCGCCAGGTCTCCGACTCCATCCTCATCGAAGCCCCTGTGGGCCCGCGCAGCGAGTGGAAGGGGAATATGACGCACCCATACCGCACCAACAAGGACACCAAGCTGGTCGCCATCCCAACGTTGTTCAGGTGGACCAAGGTAAATATAAGTGCAACTTATATGATATCTGTATTAGTGATGACGAGGTGGGCTTTTTTGTGTAATGCTTTCATTTTTGCATATTCAGGACGGGCCCCAGTCCGTGTTAATTGAGGGAGAGATCGCGGATGAGCCCAAGTTGGCTGCTTTCTTCCAACAATAACATCGATTAAAAAGGGACTTATTAGTGCTATATACTCCTAAGTCACTTTCTAGTTATGCTCACAAAGATATTTGACAATAACATTATGGGGTATCTGTATCCAGGATTACATATCGGTATCGAGTATCCGAGTATTCCATGGATCTACCAGTTCAATATTCTGATGAATAAACAGCTGTGCAAATAAAAAAGCATCCATGACATCCATAAGTTAGGTGCAATGCATACACAGAAATCTATTATTTACTCCGAAGGAGAGAATGACTGATCTACTCGGATCTAGGATGAAAGATGAGAGAGAGCTTTCTATTTTGAGCTCTCTAAACAATGAGGACCAAAAAGGCGTGACTGTTTCCCGTCCAATCCCGTGATGGGTATACAAAACCAAAGGACCAAGGGAATCACCGTCTATAGACGATTATCTTAAAAGCTCGATGGTCACAAGCACATGGAAGGGTCAAGGAAACGCGGTCAAAAAAGTAGGGTCGTGGGACAGAGGAAAAATAGTAATGAATGAGCGGCGCGAGGGACAAGGAGAGCCCTCAAGGGACGATGCAAATCAGCAGATGGTTCAGAAATGCAATGTAATCTGAGGGTGCATGCGATTCTCACATGGAATGAAACGAACTTACATGCACAATGCATACCTGTGTAGCTGCATTTAAACCACAAGACCCAATTTCAATAACGTGGTTTGAGGAGAAAGAAATGAACAGATAGGGCGGGACAATCATAAAACGTTCCTGGCATTGCACGTGATCCATCGGAGCTGCAAATGACTTCAAGGAATTTCACCACGCAGCAACCCCTTTTCACCTCTCTATTCGCTTTCCACACAACAAAATCTCACAATGGACGAGAAACCCAACAAGTTTAACGACCAGGACGCTGACCTGTCCTCCCGCTTTAACGAGAAAATTGGCCTTGAGGAGGATTCCACAGAACAGTCGCACGTCCACAACAATGTCACTGGGCATCACACATCTTTCTCTGACGAATCAACCACTCCGCACGCCAAGATAGTGACACTATCAACAGCGTAAGTGACACCATTGGTGGTCTCGTCTCTATATTTCCCGGCTGAATCCTTTCCAACTTTCTAACGGTCCAACGCCGCGCCACTCCTACCATTAGGCCAATCATTCAGACACCTACGCGGCATTTGAGCAACGACAAAGACATCACAGTCACAGAGCTTGGCGACGCATCTGTTGGACACATTGTAAAGGAGGAAGAGGAGCAGGAGGTAAAACAGGCGAGCAACGACCCAGAGTTTCAGCAAATCATCACACAGTTCGACAGTATCGAAGACGACAATGTCGAAGGCGACATTATCGGAGACGACCATACTCATGAAAGTGAGAGTCGATTGATACCTACGTCGGAAGGTAATTTTCGGTTTCTGTTGGGCGGTGCGGTTCCTTTTTTTTTTTTTTTTT
>RBNI01004889.1:0-13301 GCA_003990745.1 Jimgerdemannia flammicorona | reverse complement strand
TCCATATCCAGCAGCATAATTGGCCTCCAGTTCTTCCAGTCCTCTCTATGCCCTTTGTCCTTGTACAGCAGAGATACCAGCCCCAACTGCTGCCCTCCAATCCACTCCCCAGTACTGATGACCTCATTACACATCAGTGACATCTCCTCCAGAACCTCCTCTACAGATGCCATATGTTTCCAAAAGTCCCAAGGTAAACCATCCTCCCCAGGCGCTGTCCCCAGGGTTGCAGATGCCAGAACTCAAAGGATCTTCTCTCCCAAAACCAGTTGGCTAAGATCCCCCAACCCTGCTGCAGGATCTGGGTGCTACTCTTCAAGCTACCGCTCAATGTCCTGTGCTACCTCCCCTCCCTCCTCTTCACTCCAGAGGTTGCTCCAGTGGGTGCTCAGCTGGTCAAGGATTCCCTACACACCTAATACCATCTCTCCCTCATCATTAAGGACTCCTTCCCACTGGTGTCTTGCTCCCCTAGCATGAAGGAGATGGAACAAAAACTTTGTGGGCCTTTCTCCTTCTTCCAATCCCTGCCACCACAGCCTCGCTACCATAGCCTGAGCCTGCACTGCTTCCTCCTTCCTCAATAAATCCTGCAGCTCCACCACTTCTAGCTTAGCCCACTTAGCCTTCCAGTCCAAAACCTCCTCCTCCTCCAGTAGCCCAGCCCAATTCAAAAGTAGTCTTTCTAGTCTCCTAGATGCCCACTGGACTTGTCTCCTCTGCTGAGCACCTCGCTCCCTCCCCACTTCTCTCCAGTACCTCTGAGCTTCGGATTTCAGTCTATGCCACCTATCACCAATCCTCATCCTGGCTCACCTCCAATTATTAACCTTGGATCATACCTCTACCACCCATGCATTCCACAGGTCCACCTCACTCAGCAGCAAAGAGTTCAGATGCCAATGCCCTGGCCCCTCTCTGCTCCCTCCAAACCTCCCTCCTCCCCGAATACCCCAGTGATCTGACCAAGGGCACCACTCGACCTCCATCATCTCCCAAACTGTATTGCCCCAACACTCAGCAGTCAGAATCCAATCAATCCTAGTACCAAGTCCTCCCACCCAGTGAGTATACAGACATCAATCCTCATCCTGAAGTCACATGGTGTCCACCAGAGAGCTGAGTCTTTCCACCTCTTCCCAGTCCTCCAATCTCCCACTCCTTCCTACCATACCCCATCCCCCATCAGTTCTGTCTAGTCTACTCTCCTGTACCATATTAAAATCACCCCCCAGACAATCTACCCCAGCCTCAACCAAGAGCCCAGAATCCTGCAGATCTCTAACCCATGCCACTCGGGACCTCCTCTCAGCCAGACAGTAGCAAGATCCCACCACAATTGAGTTCCATCCAGGCCTCCGCCATGTCCCCCACACTAATCTACTACCCCAATGTCCAGTGTCCACAATGTCCCCTTTCCCCTTCCTAACCAGTATTCCCACTTTATCCTGCCAAACCACCACCCCCCCCCACTCTCTTGTCTATTCCAGTCCATCTTCCTCCCCCTCACACCATACATCTTGAAGTAAGAAGAGATCTGCCTCCAGTTTCTTCAGCCATCCAAAAATCATATGTCACCTCCCAGTCCCCCTAAGCCCATTGATGTTCAAAGAAAAAATATTAGTTGTACTATTCATAGTGAAATATTTGATAGTGTTGATTTCCCATATCTACAATTCCATGCTTACTTCCTCTCCAGCCAGATCCAGGTTCCATTCTGCTGCAATCTCATCCTCTACATTTTGCTATTTATCCAGAGCTACCAATAATTCCACACAGTCCTCACCATCCACTATCTCTATTGATACCTGATGCTCCTCACACACCACCTGTCACTTTTCCAGTCCCTTCTACGGCCCCCACAGATAAGCTGCCCTCTTGTTAGTAATGCCCAAGAGCATTGCCTCCCTCGCCTCGGTGACCTCATACTCCTCTACCTCCAAAAGAGCTGCCATCATCTCATCTCTCAACTTTCTCACAACCTCCTCTCCTCGCAATACTTGCCCCCAGAATTCCTCACTGATCACCCAGAAGTCAATCTCTTCCAGTTCCTTGGCCACCACATTCTGCAGTACCCTCAACAGCCACTTCTCCCCCCTAACTACCTCTGCTGTCTGTGCCAAATCTGCCTCTCCTTCCTTCCTCTCCTCAGTTCGTACAGACTCATCCCAACTATCCTCTGACACATCCTCCAACTCTCCTTCTCCCACCTCGGGAATACCATACTGGATCAGATTATCATCCACCATCACCATGTCCACTACCACCTCCTCTGGCCCCTGTCCCCCACTCTCCTTTGTCTTCCCCCCTTGCTGCCCAGCCTCCGCCTAGATACTAGCACTCACTCTAGTGCCCTCCTCCATAGCCCCTGCCCTTTGACCCCTATCCAAACTGGTCAGCAAATCCTTCTGCAGCTGTCTCCCCTTTACCTTCTCCCAGAGCACCTTGTCCATTCGCACCTTCTTGCCCTCGATCACCTCCACTACTGTCCTAGCCTTGTAAGCCCTCCAAGCCCTTTGCCTCCTCTCCACAGCTTCTGCTAAGTCCTCAAGTGCCTCCAGCAGGTCCTCCTCCTCATCCTCTGACCCCTTCACCCTCAAAACCTTGCACTCCATCAGGCCCCACTTCAATGCCACCAGCCAGTCCCTAGCCTTCCCAGTATTCTCCATCCCAAACAGCCTCAGCTGGATGTCCACATCACCTGTCCTGAGCTCGGTCCCCTCCCATACCCTGAACCCAATGTCAACCACCTTGCTATACTCCTTCACCACATCTATGACCAGCCTCCTTGCCTCCTCCTTCTTCACCATTGGTAAGTCTGCAATCACCAGATGAACCACTCAGAAATCCCAACGCATATACCTCACCATTAGCACCGAAATCCCTCCAACCACCACACCCTTCCACTGCCTCTAGTAGCAAACCCTCCTCTTCAAACCCCACCTCGACTGCCTCCAGCTTCTTCAAAAACTTAACTGAGGCCACACCTTTCACCTCACTAGCCAGTAGCCCCAGCACCATCTTTGCCATTGTCACCAAGCCACGGAAGCACAGCATGATGGCGAATTCCGATCTAGATTTCTTGAGTAACGGGGCCACCACGAGGCCTGTCACACTATCAGCCAGATCCCCAGGTCTCGCGCCACTCCCCTGTCCAGGTCCCCCATCAGCCATTATATCTGGATTTTTTTCCAGATTGCCTGTCACACCGCCATCAGCAGTCACTGCCTCAGCCACTACACCTCCAGCCCCACTATGCTGTCCCTCCAGTGGAGAGGCCTCCTTGCCACTTGAGGTAGCAGCTGCCTTCCCCAGCTCCAGCCAGCCATCTAGCCCCATTGCCTGCTTTCCCATCCTAACTTTATCTGCGAAAGTCATCCTTCCTCCCCCATGTGGCCTTGTACCTCCTCTGCCACCACCCCTGGCCCTGTGTCCCCTCATTGAAGCACTTGGCATACTAATACCAGTACCTTGACCCCCCCCCACATGTTGCCAGTCAAAGGCACTGGGGCCTCCCTGCCCAGTATGCTCACCAGAATGTGTGTTGCTTGCCATCTTGATAGCACCAATACTTGAAGATGTTGTCGAAAGTGTTGTCTGAGTCTTGTGTCACCTGAATGGTACTGGTGAAAGATGTGTGATAAAGAATGTTCAATTCTGACTTCAGTAACTCTTTCTATCATATGGTCTTATAAGTGTCTGGCTATCTAATATTACTAAATATAGATAATCTTTTATACTAAGTTCAGGACTACTAGTAATGAGCAGATGGCTATGGCTATCTCAGGGTAAACTTCTTTCATAAAGATTACTTCAGCTACTTGATCTCAGATAGCATTAGTATAATCAGTAAGAATTATCTAATATCAGATTCTAGTATAGAATATATTTGGATCCTCACTCATTTTTTGGTATTATATTGAGCTGATTCTTCAGAGCTTACTTGATCTCATCTATATAGTAGGTAGTTTGGAGCCAGGTCTTCTGTACTATCAGTATAGCATCAGTATTATTTTCTATATAGGTTGTGGTTATGAATGCTATTCTTGCAGGATCTTATAGACTGAAGGGTATGAGGGCTACTTGCTATACTGCTATCAGAGTCCTTACAGTAGCATACTACTTGAAATCATCATGAAGGTAATGATTGATTTATCTGAGATATATCTATGAAATACTATCTATTTTGTCTGAATGTCTTAATTCAATTTGTGTGATTGTTCAAGTGATAGCAGTTATTCATTATTCATCTTAAAAGTGAGAGATTCATCTTGAATTACCAGCTAATGGGTACTAAGTTGTAATGTAGTAGATACATAACTATATAAGTATATTGGATTTCTATATCTTAAAAACTTAATCTTCTTTGACTCTACAGAGTTCTTGGGATATAGAGATGAGTGAGTTCAAAGTATATCTGTCTACAGGCTTACTAGTTCCTTTACTTTCTCTTTACTTTAAACTATTTTGATCTAAGGTTTATTCACTCTAGATACTAGAGATATTTATATAAGTTTGTTAGCTATAAGGTAACTAAGTTATAACTATATTTCTTATAAGTCATTCTTTATAAGTATTTGACATCTACTAAATCTTTAATAATTATCAAAATCTTAATATTTGTAAAGAGTTTAACATTTGCTAAAACTTTAACATTTGTGAAATAACTGCTATTTGTAAGGCTATACTATATTTGGGAATTGGATTTAGGTACTACAATCAAACATCTATTCCTCTGATTTATATTCCTAATTCAGATCAACTATCATATTATAAATTATTATAGTATTAAATATATATAAGAATAATAGAAGAATAAATAGATACTATAGAACAGACTAATATTAGGTGACTAGAAGTATATAGTATCCTTTAATAAAACAAAAATCAATTATTTTAGATTCTGTATATATTTCTGTTATTAAATTTTATAGTTAATTAATATTATATAATCTTTTTCCATATTGACAATACTGCAAAACTACTTTAAACTGACTGCAAATACTTGAACAGTATATTATTATTATCTTAAATATCTAAGATACTATAAAATTGAACCAAAGATATAAAATATCACTTAATTCAAGTTATATAATATTAATTGACTAAAATTTAAAGATGATAGAAAAAGGTATATATCATATGCAGAATTCAAAATAATTGATTTTTGTTTTATTAGAGGATACTATATACTTCTAGTTACCTAATATCAGTCTGTTCTGTATAGTATCTATTTATTCTCCTATTATTCTTATATATTGTAATGTAGTGGATGCTTACTCTTGAAAGTACGTCAGATTTCTGTATCTTGAAAACTTGACTGTTCTGACTCTCACAGAGTCCTTGGGGTTGCAGGGGAGGGTGGGTGAGTTTGAAGTATATCTGCCTGCAGGCTTACTAGTTCCTTTGCTATCTCTTTGCTTTTGAACTATTTTTATCTGAGGCTTTATTCACTCTAAGATACTGAGTTATTTATATAAGTTTTGCTAGCTATAAGATGGCTAAGTTATGACTACATTTCCTATATATGAGTCATTTCTTTTACAAGTATTAAATCCTTGACATTCATGAAAACTTTAACATTTGTGAAATGACTGCTATCTGAGCTATACTATATTTGGGAATTGGATTCAGGTACTGCAATCAAATGTCTTATTCCCCTGATTCATGTTACTAATTCAGATCAACCATCACAACTTCCTCCTGAATAGGTGATTCGTCTCTGAAACATCCTATTTACTCAAACTCCCATGCTTCTACAATTTGTATCTCTTTGTACTATACAATTTATGTCATTATATTCTCCCAATAGTATCTTTTGATATGTCTGAAATCTCCTGGGACTACTCCTTGAAAGTGGGCTAAGGCTGGCTTGTCATCCTTAAATAACTTATTGATTCATTTGGCAATCATGATCTGAGCATGGGAAAGCTGGCACTTTCTAATCCAGTCTTCTTTTCCCATCTCTGGCTGCGAATTCAGTAGTTGTCTCAGTTTGAAGTATTCCTGAAACTCGGTTTGGTTCTGATAGGCCTTGAAGTGTGAAATTTATGACAGGTGTGTCTGGACTATGCTCTGGATACTGTCAAAGGATTCCTCCATAGTAGGTGGGTCAGTGGTGCACCATTGTCTTTCTATTGCTCACTGTGTAGCACTAGTGATCTTGAGAGCTGAGGTAGTACTCCTCTGGTTAGCCATGGTACCTCTTGAGTCAGTTTCAGTGAATGGTAGTGGGGATGATTGTGCCTGAGAGTTTTTGTAGCCAAAAGGTAGTCCCTTTTATATCTTGTACAAGGTAAGGTCCTTCCCACTTGGGCTCCAGTTTTCATGACTATGAAGCTTCTACCATATTCTGATATACTAGGACTTTGTCTCCTATCTTGATAATCTCTAAGGGTTTGTGGGTCTTTTCTGTATTCTTCCATTGTAGTGTCTGTGTCTTGGTTATATAATCTTCGGCCTTCTTCCTAATTTGGTATAGTCTCTATATTTCTCCATTCACATGTTTCCATATAGCATCTCTATTAGACAATAGGATTTCTTGAGAACTTTCTTCTCCAAACAGTATCTCTCAAGGGGTAAAGTGGGTACTTTGTGATCTGATATCCTGTAGAGCAGATAATGCTATTGGCAGATAGTAATCCCAGTTTTCATAGTTATCACAGATCTTGGCAATAACATTCTTAAGGGTCTTGTTAGTTCTTTCTGCTTGTCCATTTCCTTGAGAGTGGTAGGCTGTGGTCTGAATGTGCTGGATCTTATACTTCTTGTAGAGGACCTCAAAGAACTGGTTCATGAATTCTGTTCCTCTATCTGTAGTTACTTGCATTGGGGTCTTGAACTGGCAGATGATTTTTTTGTGGAAGAAATTGGCAATTGACTATACATTGGCTTCCTTGAGGGGTCCTACTTTTATCCATTTTGTAAAAAGGTCTATGATGACAATGATATATCTGTTGCCAGTTAAGATCAAGGATAGAGGGCCAATTACATCTATTGCTATGTGGGCAAATGGTATTGGTTCTATGTATGCTGATCCTGGGACTTAGTTTTGTTGGTCTTGCTTCTATTTCTAGCATTTGTCACAGGTTTTGACAAATTATCTGATATCTTCCTCTATTCCTGGCCACCATATTGTTCTTCTTGCCTTGTCATATATATTTGTTCCTTTTAGATGGCTGAGTTTGTGTACTGATTTCATTGCTTGCTCCTTCTTGTATTCTGGTATGACTAGTAGTTTTCCTTTCTTCAGTGTTTCTCCATTGGTTTCGAATTGTTTCCATGTTCTGTTGATAATCATTTGTATCTATTCTTCCAGATATTGGGGCATCTTTCGCTATCCCAGATATATAATTATTCCATAGTAGAGCTCCTTATTCATAATTGATTTGTTGGTTGGAGATATTTCAGGGTATCTATGAGAGAGTATCTATATTGGAATTTGTTCTTCCAGGGCAGTACACAATGGTTATATCATAGGCTTGTAGCTTTATTATCCATCTGGCATAGATTCCTTTGGGTTGTCCAGTTGTCAGTAGCTAGGTAAAAGCTGAGTGATCTGTCTGAATGGTGAAGTGTCTTCTAGCCAGATAGTAGTGGAACTTTTCCACAGCCCAGATAACTGCAAGGCATTCCAACTTATAGGATTCATATTCCTTTTCAGCTCCTTGGATTCCACGGCTGAGGTATGCAATAATATACTCTTTCTTGTCTTCCTTTTGAGCTAGGACTGCTCTTAGTCTCTGTGCACTTGCATCTGTCTGCAGGATGAATTCTTGAGTCCAGTTGGGTCATCTGAGTATGGGTGCCTGAGTCAGTCTGACCTTGAGTTCATCAAATGCTTTTTGTTGTCTGCCAGTCCACTGGAACTTGGTGTCCTTCTTATTGAGTTCATAGATTGGACCTGTAATGTTAGAGAATTCTCTAATAAATCTGTGATAGTAGGAGGTAAGTTCCATGAAGGCTTGGGCTTCTGTAACAGTAGTGGGCCTTGGGTATACTGCTACTGCTTGTATCTTGAGGGGGTCTGTGTGTGTTCCATCTCGATTGATAATATGGCCAAGATAGGAGATCTCAATTTCTGCAAACTTGCACTTCTTGAGTTTGATGTAAAGGCCATGTTGTCTTAGTCTCTCCATTATCTGCTGTATGTACTGTAGATATTCCTTGGGTGTCTTGCTGTAGATAATTACATCATCGACATAAACCATCATCCATCTTCCCATGTTATAGTGGAAGATTTTGTTCATCATTCGCTAGAAGCTTGCTGGTGCATTGCACATCCCAAATGGTATTTGCAGGTAGATGTAGGTTCCATCTGGGGTGATGAAGGCTGACTTTTCACTTACTATTTATGTGAGTCTGATTTGGTGGAATCCTGAGTATAAGTCCAAGGTGCTGTAGTACTGTACTTCGTCTCCTAGTGTTATGAAGATATCGCTGATGAGGGGCAGTGGTTGGCAATCCTTCTTGGTAACTGCATTGAGCTTTCTATAGTCAATACAGAGTCTTGGGGCAAATTCTCCAGACTTGCTTCCTTTTTTCGGGACTAGTACGATTGGTGAAGACCAGGGGCTGCTGGCTTCTTTGATAATACCAGCTTCTTCCATCTGCTTGATTTCTTCTCTGAGCCATTCTCGGTAGGCTGGTGGGACAGGTCTTGCCTTCTGGTAAATTGGTTCGGTGTCTCTGGTATCTATCTCATGATAGTAGTGTGGAGTCTTTCCTTTGATATCCTTGAAATCTGTGGCAAGAACATCCTCAAATTCATAAAGTATTTTCTTGAGTTCCTCCTTGAGTGGAAATTCATTTTCAATAATGTAGCTGTGTTTGTTTGTGGTTTCCTCCTTCTTATGCTCCAGTTTGGTGATCTTGGTGCTAGTGAATACTCCTCTTCCTATGGATCCAAATCCTTTCTTTCCTCTTTTCATTTCCTCCAAATTCTTGACTTCTATGATCCTTAGTTGTAGGATCAGAAAGATCAACATCTGCACCAATCGGTCCTTCTTGACTGGGAATGGGATTGTAGGATTGTGATTTCTAGCAATGAGCAGGATTTCTCCAGTATAGTCAGAATCGATGACTCCTCCTTCAATAGTAATTTCACTTCTGGCCAGGCTGTTTCTTGTCTTGAGGATCCCGATGTGATCCTTTGGGATAGTCATCTCCAGTTCAGTTGCAAGTAGGGTAGTTGTCTGGGGTTTCAGTATGGCTTCTTCTACTGTAGCAATGTCCATTTCAGCTGCATTTTCCGACTTATATTCCAGCAAGACTGCATCAGGGTGGATCCTTCGAATCTTGACCTTGATTTCTTCTTCATTGTCACTATCCTCCAGGAGGGCTGGTAGTTTATTGTCTTCCTCCTTCTTCTCTTCTCTGACCTGTTTTTTGAGAGCTTTTTGTCTTCTTTCCTGGTGAGTCTTCTTGATTCTGATAGTGTACTGGTAGCAATCATTGACATGCTCTATATAGTACATCTTGATCCCATGAGGATAGACTCCTTGTGATGCATAGCCTTCTGTAATCTTCTTGTACCATTCTTCTTCACTCATCTATCCAACCTTCTTCTTTGGAGTAGTTACCATATAAGCTTCCTCTTGCTCACTCTCTTCTTCCTCTATGTCAGGCAAGACTCCTTTGTTGATATTGATGGAAATTCATATCTTCTGTCCCCGATAGGTGATTTGCATCTTCTGAGCATTGAGATTGATTACTGTCCTGGCTTTGTAAAGCCATTGATTACCAATGAGAATATCATAATTAGTGGCATTGGTTATGATTACATCTACTGGGATGGTTGCTCCTCCAATCTTGATGGGGACATCTCAGATCTTTCTCAGAGGGGTGGCTCTTGTGCCATCTGCTGTAACAAACACCAACTTGGTTGCTTCTTCAATTTCCCAACCTAGGCGGTCTGCTGCCTTCTTGCTGAGAAGACATCCTCCTGCTCCAGTATCGATGATAGCCTTAAAGATTCTGTCTTCGATTTGGCATATTGTATAGGCAGAGGTTTTGTGATTGTCTTCACTTTCTTCTCCTGAGTCCTCTTGAATGTTATTGGCCTCAGTTATCTTCCATCCTTGCTCCTTGGTTGTTTTGATGAGTCCAAACCTCATTTGTTGTCTGAATGTTGAGATTTTCACAAGCTGACCAAAAGTTGCATTGACCTTTTATTGGCTAAGGTCCTTGAAGATATCATACTTGAAGGTCTTGGTCTTGTGAAGTTTCTTTTCTTTTTCTCCTTTGCTGGCTAGAGTGGTTCCTCAGATAATGTCCTGAACTGCTTGCTCCAGCTCTATATCTTGATCCATCTCTTCGACTTGGCTTTTTGTGGCAGTTTCCATCTACTTTTCCACTGGATTCTTCTTGGGTCTTCCTGGCAATCTCTTGTAAGGTTCCTTGTGAACATCCTTCTTAGTGGTCTGGGCAGGATAGGCCTTCCATTCTTCTTCATCGGAATCTCCAATTTCTTTAAAGGTAATTGTATTGGCCTGTTCCTTGTTTCTAGTAGCATTACTTGGCTAGGCCTTATGCTTGGTTTCACTCATACATTCATAGGAGTAGTGGCCTTCTTCTCCACAGGTATGTATAGCAGATACCTTTCTTCTTGTCTGAGGTGGTGGCAAACTTCTGAACAGGGCGGCAGTCTCTTCCTCTGATCTCTTTTACCATATCTCCTAGATAGAAAGTCATTTCTGCAAACCTCTTGGTAAGTTCCTCCAAAGGGTCATTGTTTTTTTGCTGCTCTGTAGCTTTTGGCTGAGGTGTGTTTCGATTAATCATTGTGGTAGGGATTATACTGGTTGCCTTGGGTGCTTCAATTCTGACTCCTGTAACCCTCTCTATTGTATGGTCTTGTGGGTGTCTGGCTATCCAGTATCACTGAGTATAGGTGACCTTCTGTGGTAGATCCAGAATTACTGATGATGAGCAGATAGCCATGGCTATTTCTAGGTGGACTCCTTTCATGAAGATTGCTTTGACTACTTGGTCTCGGCATAATCTGCGAGGATTATCTAATATCAGATTCTTATGTAGAATATGTTTGGATCTTCACTCATTCCTTGGCATATTGTGTTGAGCTGATCCTTTAGAGCTTGCTTGATTTTATCTGTGTAGTAGGTAGTTCAAAGCCAGGTCTTCTGTGCTATCAGTGTAGCACTAGCATCATTTCCCACATAGTTTGCAGCTGTGAATACTGCTCTTACAGAGCCTCATAGACTAAAGGGCATAAGGGCTACTTGCTGTGCTGCTGTCAGGGTCCTTACAGCAGTGTACTACTCAAAATCATCAATGAAGATGATGATTGATTCATCTGAGGTATATCCATAGAATACTGGTAATCTCATATCCATCTTGTCTGGGTATTAGAGCTCGGTTTGTATAGTTGTTTGGATAGTGGCAGTTGTTCATTATTCAGCTTGAAAGTGAGGGATTCGTCTTAAATCACCAGCCAATAGGCACTAAGTTATAATGTAGCAGACACTTACTCTTGAAAGTACATTGGATTTCTGTATCTTGAAAACTTGACTGTTCTGACTCTCGCAGAGTCCTTGGGGTTGCAGGGGAGGATGGGTGAGTTCAAAGTATATCTGCCCACAGGCTTACTAGTTCCTTTGCTATCTCTTTACTTTTGAACTATTTGGATCTGAGACTTTATTCACTCTAAGATACTGGGTTATTTATATAAGTTTTGCTAGCTATAAGATAGCTAAGTTATGACTACATTTCCTATATATGAGTCATTTCTTTTACAAGTGTTAAATCCTTGATATCTATTAAATCTTTGACAATCATTGAAGAGTTTAACATCTGTGAATAGTTTAACATTCATGAAAACTTTAATATTTGTGAAATGACTGCTATCTGGGCTATACTATATTTGAGAATCGGATTCAGGTACCATGATCAAATGTCTTATTCCCCTGATTCATATTACTAATTCAGATCAACCGTCACAATATATATTTAATACTATAATAATTTATATAATCTCAAATTATAACTAATTTATTTAATAAATAAATTATAATTTATTATAAGTAGAAAATATACTTAAATAGCCTTCTTTGGACAAAATATCATTACTTTAATATTTGAATTTAGTATATATATTAAAAAAGTGATTTTTTATTATTTTTTTAAAAGATAAAATAAATAATATTTTAAAAAATAAATTATATAAAATTATAGAGAAATATTAAAAAAATAACTATAATAAGTTTTAAATATATATCTCAATTTATTGTCTATCTATTAAATAAAGAATATTTATATATAATTTTATTCTAAAACTAAATCAATATTTTTTTTTTTTTGATTTTTTTTTAAATATAAAATAAAAATTTAAAAATAATAAATTTAATATTTTAAAATATCTCTAATATAAAACTATAATATATTATAATATAAAATATATTTATATAGAGTATTTTTATATAAATAATTAAAATTTAAAATTTAATAAAATATTGATTCAGTTTGAAATATACTATATTATTTAATTTTGCAGCTTGAGTAACTTATAGCTTGTGTGGTTTTTGGCTTATAATATTAACCTTAGAGGTAAATATAATGTAGACTGAGAGTTTTATAAATAGTAACCAATTAACTAAATCTTAATAAGTATATTATGATAAATTCTAAATAATATATTATTATTATTTATATTATTTTTCTCTTTTTAGCTATTTTGTAATAAATTTGATTTTTGTATAATAGTTATTTTTAAACCTCACTCAGCCAATTTAGAAATTGTAAAATAACTCATTGTCTATTCTATATAATTATAAGAATAGAGTAAATCTCCTTTAAATTTCTTTCTATAAGTAAAATAATATTTCTTTATACAATACTACCAAATAAATAAATATTTATATATAACTCTATACTTATATAGAACATTGATTTAGAATTTAATTACAATTCTTATAACATAACTATTAATATCAAATAATACAAATCTACTTTATGAAAAATATATATTCTATAATATACTAGAAAAAATAACAAGAAACTATCTAAACTGGTTTTTGTAATATATAGAGGATAAGAATATGAAAACGAAAGAAGGTCTGAAATAAATACCAGCTCATAAATCAGTTTATGATTAATAGATGTCTTTTTTTTCCACAATATATATATAATAATACAGAGTACTGTAAATGAACTTATATATAACATTCTCAAGTTATTAATAGCAGTATTGTCTAGTAATAGCCAATTTTGTCTATCCAGTATCTGGGTCCGAGTCAAGCCATTCATATACTCATTCATGCATTTTTTTTTTTTTTTTTTTTTTT
>RBNI01004888.1:0-13302 GCA_003990745.1 Jimgerdemannia flammicorona | reverse complement strand
TTTTTTTTTTTTTTTTTGTTTTTTGATGTGTGTGTGTACACGTCATCCCTGGATGGGCCTAACGTGTTGATTCGATGATGCCCGACCTGGGGCCGGTCACACGAAATCCTCATGAAATGAATAATGCATTGGCATTTCGTCAAAGGGGTCAAACCGATTTATTATGTGATGAGAGCGTAAAGGAGCCTACAGAGAGACGGAAGGATTCCGAATCTGCACCCCTTACGATAAGTTATGTTAACTATGACCATGAACACGTGAAAGATGATGTCACTATACTGCCTCTCCTCTTAGATGGTTTTATCCACTTCCTCTCTCTCAGATTAAATTGTAGCCATCATTCAGAGGATAGTGATAGTGGTTTCTCTTTTTCTTTGAGTAATTTGTGGACATGATCATCCGTTCGAGGAGCCCAGTAATCGACTTTGATAGTCGAGAGACCCAGCAATCGACTGCGGCAATGCTCAACTTGAATGCTGAGGGTTCATACATACCATAAATATGACCGCCGCAGTCGTGTCTCTGAAAAGAGGGTTCTAGAAAGATGATGTAATCAGGACGAAATTTCGCAATACAAAAAGACCACATTGAAGCCGGAACACCACAAGAACCAAGCAAAGAAAGAAAAATGATCGGCACTGTCATCCAGCCTCTGAAAGGCCTCGAGTTCATCAAGGGCGAAGAATTTGTCATCGGCGGCCCCATCGAAGAGGGGAAGAACAAGGTGTTGGTGGTGGAGTTTTGGGCGACGTGGTGAGTAGAGCGTTAGCTTTACGGGGATAGTACTTTTCAGTTGAGGAACCGCGTAAACAGCTCATCGGCTCTAGGTGCCCGCCATGCCGTACGAGCATTCCGCACATCACCGAGGTGGCACACAAATACAAAACCAAGGACGTGACGATCGTGGGCGTGACGAACGAGCAGGACGAGAATGTGAGTAGAGTATTCTGCAGGACGGTTAACCTTCACCCAATTTAGAGTTCGTTTTGACGGGCTGGTGGCATGTTTCTCCTTTGCAGACAGTGAAAAACTTCGTTGAAGACATGGGTGACAAGATGGACTACACCGTCGCCATCGACTTGGAACGGTCCGCTCGCAATGGTAAGCAGATATATTCCACATCATATAGTAGCCACGTTATCTCAAAAATCCGTTCCTAACGTTCAATCCCCCCTCCCCCCCCCCCCAAAAAAAAAAAACTCAGCTCTCTTCGTCCCGTCCAAAGCCAGCGGCATTCCAACGGCTTTCATCCTCGAGAACAACAAGGTCGTCTGGTTCGGACATCCGATGGACCCGGCCTTCGAGCAAACGCTGGACCAGTCCGCCTCTCGTGCGTCGGCGCGCGCCGGGTCGGAGCAGGGGGGAGAGGAAGACTTGTAAAGGTGTAATGCAACGCGAGACCCTCACAATTATGAAAGCATCATTTTCAATGAGGAATGTGCACAGTATCCTCCTTGCTCCCCTGATGGAGGTACTGCACTCATGATTTGGAGATAGCAATAAAGCATGTATATTCGACTCAATAATGTTTCAGGTCGTTTCCAGGCCTCGATATGTAACTGCCCAACCGTTGTCGAACGCAAACACCTATATTCGTACAAACCTGTATACAATACACCGGAACAAACCGGAACAATGATGCTTATCCTCACTCCGACTATCGTATATCAAACTAGAGTTTTGGACCATTAAACCCCGTAAATCACAACCATCATCACGTCCCTTGCTTCACTCGCCATCCAAAATCCCACGCCCCCTACTCGCCACGCTTTTCCTCCTTCTCTTTCACTACGTCCTCGTACCCCGGCGGCAGCTCCTCAGGCTTCACAGGCGGCGCTACTCTCGCGGACGATGACGATGCCACCTCGGACCGATGGTCGTGCAGCGGGGGCGGTGGCCCGGGCGGTGGGGTGTAGATTTGTTGTCCTAGTTGGTCGTAGACCTGCGGTGGCGGCCCAGGCGGTGGGGAGTAGATTTGTTGTTCCGGTGGCGGCGGCCCTGGCGGCGGGGCGTAGATTTGCTGTCCCGGCTGCGCGTAACCCAGCGATCCCTGAATCGGGGACTGAACATAGACTACCTGTCCCGGTTGGCCGTAGATAGGCTGCCCTGATTGCGGTGGCGGGCCTGGTGGAGGAGCGTAGCCAGCCGCGTAGGGCGAAGACGAGGGGGGGATGTAGTAGGGTTGTTGCTGCGGGGTCGACGCGTTCATGGGCGGGGCGTATGCAGGAAGGGGTTCGAAGGTCTGTGGAGTCTCGCCGGTTTCTATGGTGGAGCAAGTGAGGAGGAAATGTATGGGATGAATATTGGCAGAATTTTCTTTTCCTGTCGTGAAGAAAGAACGGAGAAACGTGTCTCACCGCCGAGTCTTGCGAGAAGATTGTCGTAGATGGTGGTGAAGTCGAAACCGCCACCGTCCTTGAAGACAATCTTCATGTTGCCTGCTTGAGTGAGACCGCCACCTGGGACCTGGTTGGGGCAAGGAACGATGAAAGAGGGCAAATGAAGGTTCGATCCACCACCAACATCACACTATCAATCAGAAATAGAAAGTAGGCTTCATCGCTCCTCGGGTCCTTTTTCACCTCACAACCCAACAGGTCAAAAAATAAACCCTTACCGGCATCACTGTACCCTCGTAGTAGTTGGCCGCGAACCAGGGCTGCTGGAACCTGCCGTGCTTGATGTTGAGTAGCGGGATGCTGACAGAGATGAGGTGTTCTGTGGCCGGCGTGCTAACAAAGACGACACGTTGGTTGGTCAGGTAGAGGACACCCTTGTTAGAGGTGTAGATGCCGCTGAGGGGGAGTGTGTGAAGTGGTGAGCAAGTATGTGGGAGACGGAAGGCGGTGCCGAAGTACAGCAACTAGGTGCTTACCCCGAGCTGCCCGGATATCCGCTATTGTTTTCAAGCGTTAAACGTTGAAGGGAGAAGGGTTTAAGAGAAGTACAATGGAGACGCAATCCCACAAACTTTCTCCTGCCAAGGTTGTAAACGTACCCTCCGCTGCAGTCCAGCTCGAAGCGGACATTCTCCTGCGTGAAAAACGTTTTTTCGCCAGGCAGAAGGACAAGATTCCTCCTGTCCTCTGCGAGCATTGCCCAGTTGAGAGCCATCGGGTTGGGTTGTGGTGTGGTGTGGGTGGTGTGAGGAAGAGAGTGTCGAGAGCGGGACTCGGTTGTTCGCCATCTTGTGCATCTTGTGGGTGCAGTGTGACTGGCGATATGCTCCATGACGTCACCGACATGCCTACGACATTCCCGTTGCGTCGCGTATGCTTATTACACTCGAGCTTTGAGTAATGGGAGACGACTATTACAATATCGACGCCATCCTCGCAGACCAGCAGGTGCTTTGCTGAACAATTGACTTTTTATATTGCCTTGTCACTTCGCCTTGTGTCTAACTCCTCCCCCCTCCCCCCTCCCCCCCACAATTCACCCATACAAAGAAACTGCCATGCATCTTCAAATGTGACGTGAAGGGTCTGGGCTATCTCGACGGCAATAATGACGTCGACGTATGTATACCCAGAACCCTCTGTACGCCTTTATACCACAGTTTACAACGCGTTTCTCTCGTTGAATGACGGACTGATCTTATTCGTTGCCCTCTATAGCTCCGCCGCGACACCAAGGTCGAGCTGCCATTCTGGCTCGTCGAGACCCTAGCCAAAGCGCCGTGAGTATCTCCCCCCTTCCCCCTTCCCCCCATTGTTAGATTTCCTCAGCCTGACGTACTTACCATCTCTCCCTATCGCTCAGTGACCTCTTCGAAGTTGCCGGTCTCCCAAAGTACTACGGCACCCGCGTCCGCAGCGCCCTCAACGCATCGCCCACCAGCATCGACTTCCGCAGCCTGTGCCCCTATTACTATATGTTCGGTGTGCGGCTTGTCACGCTGCTCAAAGACGATCCGCTGACGGAGATGCTGGGGAAAGTACGTGCTTTTTTATTTTTTACCTTCCTTGGTTCGTTTTTGTGTGCGGAGGTTCATCGAAATGAAAAGGTTCACCTTGCCATCAGTTTGCGCACGTAATGTATTTCCCGCTGGTTTGGCCACAACTTGCTCACCTTCGTTCCCGATTCCAACCAACGTACACGCGTAGGCGTTCAAAGCGCGTCTCCAGTTGATCATGGACTACGCGCAGAACGGGTCGTCACAGGAACAAACCGAGTTTCTGCAGATGTTGGACGAGACGGAACGCGAACGTATGTTTCTCCTTTAATTATATATTTCGTTCTGGGATTTCATTTCATCACTCTGAGCTTAGAGTCCATTGCATCTTACCACGCACCGGAACAACCCCCCTCTGATGCCATTCACTGACAGTCTACCGCGCCGGCTACGAGTCCGCCACCGCGCTGCGAAAGTGGAACAACCGCGCGCTCAAGCACCTGGCGCCAATGCCCTTGCTCAGGAGGATGGACTCAACGAGGGGGCCCGGGTCGGCGTCGGCTTAGGCGGGGGTTTTGTAGAGAAGCTAGATGAATGACGAGAGTAGTGTAGGTTCAGCTGGTTTGGTGAGGAGGTCATGGAATGGTTGGCAAGGAGCGATGATTAGACGGAAAGGAGAATTTTTTTGCATACTTGTACATATTAAAAGTGATTTCCTTTCTCGCGATGGTTGTCTGTGCACAATAATAACCCATTTGCAATCCCGCCGATCCACGACGATGAAACCTACGTACGTTGTCACGTCCTTTCATCAAACAAGTACCTATACATCATCTGACGTAAACGCCAAGAAATCTGTTCCTCCCTGCATTGTTGATGGATCCACTTCAGCTTTCGGCATGCGATATTTATGTTCCACTGGACTACTGGAACTGACGCAATTACACAATTACAGCAGCCTCCGAATATAGCATATGCATACATAGAAAGCCGTCCGGCTGAATCTTTCTTCCCGATTTCCTCTGAACCCTTTCCCATTCCCACCTTTTCATAGAAAATCACCCATAACCCAAGGAATCCCGATAACCATGGGCATATTCTCACAGAAGGTCCCCGCCACCAGTATTACTGCCAACATTGGTAATTCCCTCCCCTCCTCTTTGCCTCCGGCTCGCCTGGACGTGAACTGCGCTTAACCACACCCCTCCCCACATGTTTTCCCCTGACAGAGCGCGCGACGGCCCCCGACCAGCAAGGGCTAGACTGGGAGCTCCTCATCCAGATCTGCAATGTTGTGAACACGACTGAGCTGGGTGCCAAGGAAGCGCGGAAGCTACTGCAGAAGAAGCTCGTACAGGGCGAGACCAACACTAAGATCCTGGCGCTGTCGGTGAGTATTTTTTTTTTTTTTTTTTTGTGGGGGGGGGGGGTGAGCCAGGGGGCAGAAGAAAAGGGGAATTGCAAGGGGTTGTGAGAAGCGTGGAGGGATTTGTGGGAAGGCGCGATGAGTGGGGACCAGGGCCTACGGAGGTGCGGAAATGGCTTCCTTGGTGGCCTGTGAGTGCCTGCGCCGTTTTGATTCCCACACGACCCGCTCACACCTCCCCCTGTCCCGTGCCGTTTTCACAGATGCTGGAAGCGCTCTTTGAGAACTGTGGGCCCAAGTTCCACGGTAAGCTATTGAATGGAAGATGAGTGACGCCTTTTGGAACAAAGGTTTTGTGCTGTGGTGAGGCTGTGGGATGCAGGATTCTATAATGAGAAGCGTGCGATTTGTCAGAATACTGATTTTCGATTCCGTTCCCGTAGCCCAGCTCGTCGCCAAATCCTTCATCGAAGCCCTGAACACCATCGCCTTCTCACCCGTACGTCCCTCTCTCCTATTATCTTCGATCTCACCCAACCTCATGAACCTAACCCCCCTCCCCTCTGCCCTCTCTTCCCTAGAACACGGACCCGAAAGTGCATGGCAAGCTGATCGCGGTCCTACAGGCGTGGACGACGCAGTTCCAGTCGAATCGTGACCTGATGGCGATTCCGCAGCTGTACGCTTCCATCATGGAACAGGGGTCCAGCTGGACCCTCACAGGTGCCGGTGCCAATTCTGCCCGTACCAATTCTATCCGTCGTTCTACCAGCGGCGGCAGCGGAGGGAATGGCCAGCATCCGGGCCAACGCGGCCGCGAGTACGCTGTTTACCCTCCGGATGGGTTCCAGCCCATCCCACAGGAACTGTCGATGGAAGAGGTGAGAGACATGGGGGTTGTGAGTCACGGTTATATGTTGAGGTCGTGGGTTAGGGTCGTTGGAGGTGGGAGGTAAGCTGTAGACTGTGTGTGGAGATCACAGTCAACGTGGGTTCATGGGGACTCGTCTAGAATCCGACCTCGTGTGAGAGAAGAATCAAGCCACTGCGTTTGTGATCCGCTCCCAACTCTAACATCTTCGCGGCGTCCCCATTCCAAACGACCAAACCTCAACTAGGCCCACATGCGTTTGACCTCTGACATAGAGGTCGCCAAGAACAACGCCCAAATTTTATCGCAGACGCTGTCGTTCACGGATCCAGAAAAGGAGGACATCTCCAAGAACGAATTGATCCAGGTACGTGGTTTGTGTGGGGGAGGAGGATGGGGAGGAGCGGTAGATCGAAGGTCTTTGGAAAGTCAATTATGAAGACGGGACGAAATTGTGGTTAGGATTGAAAGGGAGCACAAGACCGTACGAATTCACAGTGACTATGACATTCGCTGATCATTATTGTCTCCTTTTCCATTACTTTGGTTTTGACGCCTGTAGGAGTTTTATGGCAAGTCCAAACTCATACAGCAGACCATTCAACGATACCTCGAGGACGCTACGGACCCGGACCTATTGGGTGAGTGAGCCTGGGTGCAAACATGGACGCGGTGTGTGTTTAGGTCGGAGTTTGGGGTGGAGATATTGGAGCGTCCCTTTAACTATGCCACCCTCCATCATGATGCGCCAAAAAAGCCACCCTCCTTGAGACCAACCAAGAACTCTTGAACGTGTTCAAGACGTATGATGACATGCTTGAGCACAAGGCACTTGCGCACGCGACCAAGGTGTCGGAGAAGGTCAATTACCGTGGCACGGGGGGACCGCCGCTGGTGCGTATAGTTTCTTGATGGTTGTTTGGTTGTTGGGAATGGATTTGCCCGCTCGCGAGTGTCGGGAATGAACTAGTCGTGTGGCCGGTTGGATGATGGTCGGATATTTTTTCTGAGTGTACGGTTGAGGTGGTACTCTACCAGGTATCGGTCGGACAAGAGTGGTGTACATAACACTTCTACCTTTGATCTTTGTAGAACACACAATCGGCGCTGATCGATTTCGATGAGCCAAGCACGTCCGGTGAAGGGTCCAGGTTGGTAATGGGTTTATTTTACAATTGTGAAGTGCGGATTTGAGGGGCTGGGTTTCTGGTTTTTGAGCTTCAGCGAAGATAAGGCGGATCATAACGAAGTAGATGCAGGTTTGACCTGTGCACTCGATCACGGCTCATGTGGCCACCTATTAATTCTGAATCGTTTCGTCCTTCCCACCCCTTCCTCCCTCCCCCGCTGCAGCGGAGTCTCCGGCGCCGCACCAACTCGCCCCTTCGACCCCTTCTCGGACGACTACGAGGTGTCGGAGTATCAGCCCCTGCAGCCGACGCGGCCGAGTGAAAAGTCTCTAGGGTACGTGATGGCGGGTTGATTTGTTGTGGGGTGCGTGTTTGAGAGGAATATTTGGCGGCCAGATGCGGGGTTCTTGTCGAAACCGGTTGCCCTTTCTATAGAGCCTTTTTTAAAAATATATATATATATATAAATGAACTCTTCTCCAGTAAACAACCCGTCAATGGTAATGGGTCTCTGCCAGTCCCCCTCGTCTCCTCGCAGGGTGGCAGCACGAAGCTTCCGGAGGATGATAACCTGCTCCTTTGAGTTTGAGAAAACGAAGAAAAAGGGGAAGATTTGCGAGAGAAGCACGCATACCTGGATGGAGAAGGGGTACGTGGTTGTGGTTGTAAGTTGATATCCCTTGGGTGAAAAGTAATCGCTTTTGGTTGGCAAATATGTATTTTGTCTTTTATCCTTTTCTTCGATTTTATGTACCATTGCGTGTTGTATTTAATAGTCCACACTCGTCACAATGATATTTTGTCTCTTGCGTGTAATCGTTTTCGTTTCGATTGCATTAATTTCATAATCGCATTTTCCCTGAGGTCGTGATACTTCATCATCGTCACTGTTCACACTGGTTTTTTTCGAATAAATATTGCCACTATAGTCCTATTAAGAATGCAGTTCAAAAATTTATTAACATGTTAGTATTAGATATGATTTAAATGTAAATATTATTATAACTTTAAAATTTTGTATTGTCTGATAACTTCAATTGATATTTTGTATCCAGTAGTTTGGAGTTCATAATTTTAAGCAATATTTCTTATAAATATCAAAGCTAAAAGTCCAAACAAAGATAAAGAGAAAAAGTATCAGAATAAATAGTGCTCCGAACGAGTCAATTCGAATCAAATCCGGATTCGATTCGTCACATGACAGTTTGATCCGAATCTCAAATCCGAAGCCATCCGAATCAACTCGGATTAATCCGAATCGCCCCATCCGAATCGCCCCATCCGAACCACCCATCCGAACCACCCCAATCCGAATCACTCAATCCGAATTACTCAATCCGAATCACTCAATCCGAATCACTCAATCCGAATCACTCAATCCGAATCACTCAATCGGAATCCTCCAATTCGAATCCTCCAATTTGAATCCTCCAATTCGAATCCTCCAATCCGAATCTGAATCCGAATCCTTCAACCGAATCCTCCAATCCAAATCCTCCACATGACTCATATACTGGACGCGTCCACAACACAATACACACACAATACACACACATGCACACGCAAACACACAAACACACATGTCGACCAAGACTTCCCAACCCGAACCATGCCCTCACCTACCACTGATATCAGCGCCATTGATGCCTCCTTCGGCTGCACCGACGGACAGGAGCAAGCTCTGCAGAAGATCATCGCCCAGTTCCAGCTCCCCGTCGATAAAATGAGGCAGATCGCGAAGGATATGAGGACGGAGATGGACAAGGGCCTCGGTCAACATACTGATGCGGCGCTGCGTATGATTCCTTCGTATTTGAGCGAGCATCCGACGGGACAGGAAACGGGCGTGTCTTATGCATTGGAGCTAAATGGTGCGAACATCCGTATCCTCCAGGTGACCTTCCAGGGTCGTGGCAAAATCTCGACGCGCCAGCAGAAGTTCACGGCTTCCGAGACCCTTAAGCACGGTGACGTGCGCAACCTATTTGATTACCTCGCTGAGTGCGTTGGCTCCTTCCTCACCGCCATGGGCACCGAGGAGACGATCACCATGGGCTTCACCTTCGCCTTCCCCGTCAACCAGACCGCCGCCAACCACGGCACCCTCATCACCTGGACGAAGGGGTTTGAGGTCACTGGCGCCGAGGGCAGGGACGTCGTCGATCTGCTGCAGCAGAGCCTGAGGAGGAAGCATCTGCCCGTCCAGGTCAATGCATTGGTGAACGGGACAGGTAAGAATTCTGTTTAATTTATTCGTTCTTTATTTGGAGCCTGGGCCCACAAGTTGCAATATGGGTTGACTCTTATATAATCATTTCATCGACTGCTCCTCCTTTCACATTCCTTTTTCGCGCATACTTGGATTAGTCGGTACTTTGCTCGCCCACAACTACAAGAGTCTTGATACCTTGCTTGGGTGCACTTTCAGTAATGGCACGAATTGCGGTAAGATGTGCTTGCGACCGAATATGCAACTTGATAGGGAAACCAGAAACGTGGATAGGTATAACGATGCGATAGTGATCGGAAGAGGAGTTAATAAGTTTGGCGAATCACCACCAGTTGCGTTTAAGAAACGCGTATAATCTAATCAGAATTTCCACCCTCCCCCATCGCCAGCCTACTACGAAAAGCTCGAGGCGATCCCCAAATACGATGGACCGCCGACTCCCTCCTCCGAGATGATCGTCAACACGGAGTGGGGTGCGTTCGGCGACGACCACCGCTCCTATCTCCCGCTGACACGGTACGACAACGCGTTAAACCGACTGTCGTCGAACCCGGGGGTGCACATATACGAGAAGATGGTGTCGGGCCTGTACCTGGGTGAGATCTTGCGGCAGATCGTGCTGGACCTGGTGGACCGTCGCCTTCTCTTCGTTGGCCCGGGCGGCCAGCAGGAGCTCGGTCGCTACTCGCACGAGATCAACACCCACAACGCCTTCGAGACTTCCTACGCAGGCCAAATCGAGCAGGACTCCACACCTGAACTCGACGATACCAGACACATCCTCGAGGCCGTGCTCGGCCTCGGCGAGGGTGCTACCACTTTAACGGATAGGAAGATGGTTAGGAGGCTGTGTGAGGTCGTGGGTGTTAGGGCCGCGAGACTTTGCGCCGCGGGCATATCGAGCGTTATTAATAAGAGGGGGGCGGTGGAGGGCGGTGTGACGATCAGTAAGTGATGGGTTTTTATATTCGTTTGGTGTATATTTTACTTGTTTGAACGGTATTATTATAATGCATATTTGTTGATTTTCGCTCGTTTTTCTTCCTACTCTTTCCACATTTCACTTATTTCAGGCGTGGACGGAACTATTTTCCAGCACTATCCGAACTTTACCAGCCGCGTGCACGAGGCGCTCAGGGTATGTAGGTTTTATTTCGATGTGCGAATTGGGCAGAACCCGCCGGTGTTAGTATATACAGCTTGGAAACGAGGACGGGAAAAGACAGGGAAGGAATGAAGCGACCGCCAAGTTACCCCTCTCGATCCCTCACGAAACCATTCATTCACCTTGTTTATTCCTCACTTAATCAAGGAACTTTACGGTAATTCCGTTGACCTCATCAACATCGGGGTAAGTACCTACAACCTCTCTCATATTTAAGAATATCTTCCCCAAAACACGCCACTAACTCTCCTCAACCCTGTCCTCCAACAGACAACCCGCGACGGTCCCGGCGTTGGTGCCGCTCTGGCCGCCATGTTGAACACCAAGCGTAGGACCCAGACCGTCGCACAATAACTAGATGCATGAGTTGGGAGCAAAAGACTATGGGCGCGATCGGTCGAGATAGTGATGCACGTTGGTGGTGGGTTTAGTGGATCTCACGAAATGGAATGCATGGAAGAGTGTTTGGGTGTCGCGTTGTGTGGCATGTATGATTTGCTATCGTGTTAACACACCATTCTCATGAATGAATACAAAACAAACCGACGGAAAATGAGCATTCGTATCATTCGTTATTCGAGTTCCAGCAATCGCCTCTCCATAAAGGGTTGTTGAAAAAAGGACACCCCTTTAAGGAAAGGAAAAAATGAATTTTTCGCCCCCACTAGGACTCGAACCTAGAACCTCTGCCTTAGGAGGGCAACGCCATATCCATTAGGCTATGAGGGCTTTGGGTATTGGATTAACCGTATTTTTATATATTATAAATATTTAATATTTCAATTGCATAGGAGCATTTATTTTGTGCTTTAGCGCTAAACCAATATGAAAGAAAAAAAGAAAGAGAAACATCAGATTATTCAGATTTTAAATGTATACACAGGATACTCATAAAATATTGAAAAAGAGCTACTAATATAAACTATGCTTTTTCTAGAGGAGCAAGCAGACATCTGTACGACAACAACCCCATCCAACTTTTTTTTTTTTTTGAAAAACTACTGCACCGAAGCAAATCAACCCCACACCTCATGCACGCACCTACAGCACGGTTTCCAATCCCTTCTCGAATAAGTACCACACCATCACCAGATACCCTCCCAACCCAGTCAATAGCCCAATCAATGCCAGGACGGCGAAGGCCCCGTCGCCCAGCATCCGAACACGTAACCCCCGGCCGATCTTCGCGTGCAGCGCCACTTCATCCCCCGGCTTCAGCAATTGCGCATTCCCATCGACCACCGACGCCACCTGCGCCCTCTTCTGCTCGTCCACCCACTTGACGAATCGGGCAACGTTCATGTGTCGCAGGACGTCGAGCCGCTCCGGACGCATCAGCAGGTTACACAGCGCCGCGAACTCATCTTCGTCCCCGTTCCCATTCCCATCACCCTGAACCTGATGGATCACAAACGGTAAGGTCGGGTCGCCATCGCCGTCGCCGAGAGCCGTGCCATTAGCGCAAACCATGCCGGACCTCCTCGTCCACCTGACGCCAAGTCGCTCAAACTCGTTGCGCACACGCGTCCTGACGTCCTCGATTTCGACGCGCGGGTAAGTCGGCAGAACGACGCACGGGATGACGGAAGAGAATTGGCCCAGTTCCTTGATGTAATCGATGTCGGCGCTCTTGACGCGCTCGAGAATCACGTAGAGGATCACGTCGATGAGGTCGTGGGCCGGGCTCGGCGGCTCCAGATAACGATGGAGCAGCACGAGAGGGATGGCGTCGGCGAAAATGGCGCGAGTGTGAACGAAGGTGTTGCGAAGGAAGGCCGTGATTCGTTTGACCGTCGGTAGGCCGTTGACTGTGATACCGTAACCGCTGGTGTCGTACATGTGCACGTTATAGACAGGCGCGCGCTCCGGGAACGGGCTGGGAGAGGTTTGGGGAGACTCGGGAGTGGCTTCGCCGCCGGTGGTAGGTGCCTTCGAGGGCCAGAGGGAAATACGCGCCGTGCTCGCCGCGTACTGGGTCAAGTTTCTGGGCGGAGAGGGGGGCCCGCTGGGAACCGGGTGAGTATCGACGGTGTACCAGGAGTTGCAGTCTGCGCGGTAGCAGAGGGACTTGGTTCCGAAAGTGTGTTCAATAGAGCAGAGGAAACGGCGCACCAGCATCGTCTTGCCGACGCCGCTGTCGCCCGTAATTAGGATGCGGAGGGGCCCGACCTGGGATGCGGACAAGGGGACAGTTTGGATATTTTGGGCGCGTTCGACAAACGGGTTCTTCAGGTCATCGTGGTCAAGAGGCACAAAGCTGCCGTCACCGCTGGGTCTGTTATCGCAGTCACCACCGGACCTTCTCGGCCTTTCGCCGGCGGTTGTCTCCAGGTCCTCCCAGCCGGTGCGCGGCATCTCACCGCCGATTCCACCTGCAAACGGCGACCGGCTGGTGACAAAGATCTCCTCACGTGTAGCGGCGACGGTGGTAGTCCAAGAGGACTTTGTGGGAGTTGTCGTGGTAGCGGGGCCCGCGTTCGACACGCGACTGGAAGGTGTGGACTTTAGTGTGTTGAGTTGCTGGTGAGAGGTTGTCTGAGGGGTGGTGGGTTGGGTTGAGCAGTCCGAGTCGTCGAGGGGCATTTTATGGTTTGAAAGGATAGAAAGGTAGAAAGGCGAGTTCTGGCACGTGAGTAGACGCTATT
>RBNI01004887.1:0-13302 GCA_003990745.1 Jimgerdemannia flammicorona | reverse complement strand
TTTTTTATAGTCACTTGGACTCTCTTTATTAACCAACATCTATAGTAATATTTATACAGCCTATGCCTTCAACCTATCCCACAGGGACCCCCCCCCTCTCTAGTTCCTACAAATGACACCCCATCCACCTTTACCACAACTCTACCACCACTCTTCTCTACAATCCTCCTTACTAGTCCCTTATGTCTCCCCCCCTTGGGGCCCCAACCAATCCACCATGCCTTGAAGAGCTCGAGCATCAGCTCCTCCCACCTCACTACTCTCAGTCTCACCAGCCTCTGAGGGCCCTCCTCAAAGATGCTCCACCAGTGTTCTGTGAGCCCCACCCATATTGCAATGGCCCAACCAACCATCAGCCACTCATTCCCCACCCCCCCCACCAGCCTTGACTGCAGTATCGCCCACTGCCCACCCACCTCAGGGTCAGGTGCTGACACTCCCAATCTCTCCCCAACTACCTTCCAAAAATTCTCCATACTCTCGCACTCCCCCAGCCAATGTTCAGGAGTCTGCACCACCCTGCCCTCCTGCCTGACATTATGACACTCCTCACAATCAAAGACCCCACCATCCACCAGATGACCAGCCCTAAAGTTTAGCATCACATTTCGCCACAATAGCCTCCACCATGCTATCCAGAGTTTTGGTGGGAGCCACCTCAACACAACCTTGATCCAAGACCAGATGTCTGCCCAGTCTCATCCCTCCCCGATCCCAACCCCTTGCCAGGTCTCCGGCCAAAGGTCCTGCCCCAGACCCCTAAGGCACTCCATATCTTTCTCTAAGTGGAAGTCTTTGATCAGATTTCCTCCCAACAAGAGCCTATCCCACCTCCACATCTCTGGACCCCAGTCCTCATCCCCTTCAGTACCTTGCCAACGGATCCCAATACAATGGGCCCCATCTACCACTCCCCACCAGAATCCTTTGTATTGTATCCTCTGGCTACCATCCAAGGCCACCAAGGACAATAGATCATCTGAGCCACCCCATGGTGACACCCTCACCTCCCACAGATGCTGCATAAGGGGTACCCATTCTCCTCCTCTCAACTCACTGGCCCTCTTCATCCACCATGCCCTCAAGCAGAGTAGCCTCTTGGGAAAGTCCCCCAGGCCAAGTCCTCCATGATCTACAGGAAGTGCTAGTACCTCCCAACCAATCTGACTCTAGTGTCTAGCCCAGAGCCAAGAGTGGGCCATCTTGAGAAGCCTTTTAACCACCCACTTAGGGAAGTCCAAATGGTAGCTCAGATACCAAAGCTTCGGCATCCAATATACATTCAGAACAGTTACCCTTCCCACTAGCGACACCTGTCTACTACCCCAACTCAACAGTACTTTCCCCCAATCTACCAGCTTGCACTCCCACCACTCCTTAGGAAGTAAAGAGCCATACACCGAGAAATAGATACCCAAGTACTGTACCACTCCTCCAGCCAGGACAATTGTTCCAATGACATCCCCCCCTATGACTCCTTCTCCAAGGACCATTGTCTCACACTTGTGCCAGTTGAGTTTCACTCCAGAGTATTTCTCATACCACTCAACTGTCTCCTTGAGCATAGCCACATCTGCCACTGAACCCAACCCAACCACCATATCATCTGCAAAGGCCCCCACCTTCCAATTGATGCCCAAGATATTCAGTCCACCAACTCTGTGCTGGATCCAATCCAACAATAGCTCCAGGGTGAAGACATAAAGGATAGGTGACAATGGATCCCCCTGTGGCACCCCCCTCCCCAAGGGGAAAGAAGCCCCCCTGTGTCTATTTACCAGAATCGCAGCCCTACTCCCTTCCAGTAATCCAATAAGTGACCAACATATGCCCACTGGTACCCCAATATGCTCCAGTACTTTCTCTAGCCACACTCTCTGAACTCTATCATAGGCCTTCTCCTGGTCCAGGAAGACCAAGCAGCCATCCACCCCTGCAGCCCTAGCACCTTCAATGACACCATGAACCTATGCTGTGCCATCTCAGATCAGCCGGTCCCCAACAAAACCTCGCTGCTCCTTCCCTAGCACCTGTTGGGCCACACTCTGTAGCCTTGCCACCAGGATTTTGGTGACCAGCTTGTGGTCCATATCCAGTAGCATAATTGGCCTCCAATTCTTCCAGTTCTCCTTACACCCTTTGTCCTTATACAGCAGGGATATCAGCCCCAACTGCTGCCCTCCAATCCACTCCTCAGAACTGATGACTACATCACACATCAGCGACATCTCCTCCAGAGCCTCCTCTATGGATGCCATATATTTCCAAAAGTCCCAAGACAAACCATCCTCTGGAGGCACCATTCCCAGGGTTGTAGATGCCAGAACTCGAAGGATCTCCTCTCCCAAAACCAGTTGGCCAAGATCCCCCAACCCTGCTGCAGGATTTGGGTGCCACTCTTCCAGATGCCACTCAATGTCCTGCACCACTGCCCCTCCCTCCTCTTCACTCCAGAGGTTACTCCAGCAAGTGCTCAACTGGCCAAGGATCCCCTGCACACCTAATACCATCTCACCCTCATCATTAAGGACTCCTTCCCACTGGTGTCTTGCTCCCCTAGCATGGAGGAGATGGGACAAAAACCTTGTGGGCCTTTCTCCTTCTTCCAATCCCTGCCACCATAGCCTTGCCACCATAGCCCGAGCTTGTACTGCTTCCTCCTTCCTCAATAAATCCTGCAGTTCCACCACTTCCAGCTTAGCCTGCTTAGCCTTCCAATCCAATACCTCCTCCTCCTCCAGTAGCCCAGCCCAATTCAGAAGTAGTCTTTCTAGTCTCCTAGATGCCCATCGGACTTGTCTCCTCCGCTGGGCACCCTACTCCCTCCCCACTTCCCCCCAGTACCTCTGAGCTTCGGATTTCAGTCTATGCCACCTATCTCCAATCCTCATCCTGGCTCGCCTCCAATCATTAACCTTGGAGTGCACCTCCACCACCCATGCATTCCACAGGTCCATCTCATCCAGCAGTGAAGAGTTCAGATACCAATGTCCTGGCCCCTCTCCTCTCCCTCCAAACCTCCCACCTCCCCGAATACCCCAGTAATCTGACCAAGGGCACCACTCGACCTCCATTGTCTCCCAAACTGTATTGCCCCAACACTCAGCAGTCAGAACCCAATCAATCCTAGTACCAAGTCCTCCCACCCAGTGAGTATATAGCCATCGATCCCCATCCTGTAGTCGCATGGCATTCACCAGTGAGCTGAGTCTTTCTACGTCTTCCCAGTCCTCCAATCCCCCACTCCTTCCTGCTATACCCTGTCCCCCATCAGTTCTGTCTAGTCTACTCTCCCATACCATATTAAAATCACCCCTCAGACAGTCCACCCCAGCCTCAACCAAGAGCCCAGAATTCTACCGATCTCCAATCCACACCACTCAGGTCCCCCTCTCAGCCAGGCAGTAACAAGATCCCACCACAATTAAGTTCCATCCAGGCCTCCACCATGTCCCCCACACTAATCTACTACCCCAATGTCCAATGTCTGCAATGTCCTCTTTCCCCTTCCTAACCAGGATTCCCACTTTACCCTGCCAAACTGCCTCCCCACCCCACTCTCTTATCTACTCCAGTCCATCTTCCTCCCCCTTACACCATATATCTTGAAGTAAGAAGAGATCTATCTCCAATTTCTTCAGCCATCCAAAAATCATACGTCGCCTCCCAGTCCCTCTAAGCCCATTGATGTTCAAAGAAAAAATATTGATTATACTATTCATAGTGAAATATTTGAGAGTGTTGATATCCCCACATCTACAATTCCATGCTCACTTCCTCTCTCACTAGGTCCAGGTTCTGTTCTGCTGCAATCTCATCTTCCACATTTTGCTATTCATTCAGAGCTGCCAACAATTCCACACAGTCCTCACCATCCACTATCTCCATTGATGCCCAGTGCTCCTCACACACCACCTGTCACTTTTTCAGTCCCTTTTGCAGCCCCCACAGATAAGCTGCCCTTTCATTAGCAATACCCAAAAGCGTGGCCTCCCTTACCTTGGTGACCTCATACTCCTCTGCCTCCAGAAGAGCTGCCATCATCTTATCTCTCAACTTCCTCATGACCTCCTCCCCTCACAGCACTTGCCCCCAGAATTCCTCACTGATCACCCAGAAGTCGATCTCTCCCAGTTCCTCAGCTGCCACATTTTGCAGTGCCCCCAACAGCTACTTCTCCCCCCCAATCACCTCTGCTGCCAGTGCCAAATCTGCCTCTCCCTCCTTCCTCTCCTCAGTTTGCACAGACTCATCCCAACCATCCTCTGATACATCCTCCAACTCCCCCTCTCCTATCTCAGGAACACCATACTGGATCTGATTATCATCTGCCATCGCTGCGTCCACTACCACCTCCTCTAGCCCCTGTCCCCCACTCTCCTTCGTCTTCCCCCCTTACTGTCCGGCCTCTGCCCAGATGCTAGCACTTGCTCCAGCACCCTCCTCTGTATCCCCCGCCCTTTGTCCCCCATCCAAACTGGCCAGCAAATCCTTCTGCAGCTGTCTCCCCTTTGCCTTCTCCCAGAGCACCTTGTCTATTTGCACCTTCCTGCCCTCAATCACCTCTACTACCATCCTAGCCTCATAAGCCTTCCAAGCCCTTTGCCTCCTCTCCACAGCCCCCACTAGGTCCTCAAGTACCTCCAGCAGGTCCTCTTCTTCTTTCTCTGACCCCTTCACCCTTGAAACCTTGCACTCCACTGGGCCCCACTTCAGCACCACTAGCCAGTCCCTAGCCTTCCTGGTATTCTCCATCCCAAACAGCCTCAGCTGGATGTCCACATCTCCTGTCCTGAGCTCAGTCCCCTCCCATATCCTGAACCCAATGTCGACCACCTTGCCATACTCCTTTACCACATCCATGACCAGCCTCCTCACCTCCTCCTTCTTCACCGTCAGCAAGTCCACAATCACCAGATGAACCACTCGGGGATCCCAGTACATACACCTCACCATTGGTACTGAAATCCCTCCAACCACCACACCCTTCTCCACTGCCTCCAGTAGTAAATCCTCCTCTTCAAACCCCACCTCGACTGCCTCCAGCTTCTTCAAAAACTTAACTGAGGCTGCACCCTTTACCTTACTCGCCAACAGCCCCAGCATCATCTTTGCCATCACTGCCAAGCCACGGAAGCACAATGTGATAGTAAATTCTGATCTCAATTTCTTGAGTAACGGGGCAGCCACTAGGTCCATTACACCATCCACTATGTCCCCAGGTCTCATGCTGCTCCCCTGTCCAGGTCCCCCATCAGCTGTCACATCTGGATTTTTTCCAGATTGCCCATCACACCACCATCAGCAGTCACTACCCCAGCCACTACACCTCCAGCCCCACTATGCTGTCCCCTTAGAGGAGAGGCCTCCTTGCTACTCGTGGTAGCAGTTGCCTTCCCCAGTTCCAGCCAGCCATCTAGCCCAGTCACCTGCTTTCCCATCCTGACTTTATCTGCAATGGTCATCCTCCCTCCCCCATGTGGCCTTGCACCTCCTCTGCTACCACCCCCGGCCCTGCGTCCCCCTCATCGAAGCACTTGGCATGCCAATACCAGCATCTTGACCTCCCTCCACATATTGCCAGTCAAAGGCACTGGGGCCCCCCTGCCCAGTATGCTCACCAGAATGCATGTTGCTCACTATCTTGATAGTACCAATACTTGAAGATGTTGTTGAAAAGTGTTATCTGAGTCTTGTGTCACTCGAATGATACTGGTGAAAGATGGCTTGTAGATGATGTTTGGGGTAAAGGTCTGAAGTAATTGGCTCCACTTGGCTTGTTGGTAAGAAAGGGTTGATTGAGTGTTGATGTACTGAAGGGACCTGTGATTGGTGATCATGTCGAACTCAACTCCTTCTAGATAGTATTGCCAGGTCTTGAGGGCATACATGATTGCCAGGAGTTCCTTTTCGTGAGTAGCTAGCTTTTGTTCCACTGGGGACAATTTTCTTGATTCAAAGGCAATAGGTCAGTGTCCTTGACCATCATCTTGAGAAATGACTACACCAATGGCAAAATTAGATGCATCTATAGTGACTGTGAACTTCAAGTTTGGGTCCATGTTTCTAAGGACAGGTGCATGGGTCAGGCAGTTCTTGAGTTCTTGAAAAGCTTGTTGACAGAAAGCATCCCAAATATAGGGGATATAGAGGTCAGAGTTGGGTTCCTTTCGCAGGAGGTTTGTCAAAGATTCTGCAATGCCAGAGAAGTTCTTGACAAATCAATGGTAGTATCCAGCCAGACCAAGAAAGGACCTGAGTTCAGTGAGGTTTGCTGGTACAGGCCACTGTTCAATGGCTTGTATTTTCCTTGGGTCTACTTGAATTCCTTTGGCTGATACAATGTGTCCAAGGTATTCAACTTGATCCTTGAAAAATTCACATTTCTTGAGCTTTGCATAGAGCTTCTCGCGGAGGATCTTGAGGACTTATTCAATATGCTTGAGGTGTTCTTCTTCAGTGCTACTGAAGATCAGGATATCATCAATGTATATAAGTATGAAGATATAGCTGATCCTTGAAGACAGTTTGCATGTAGTCTTGAAAGGTTGCTGGCATATTAGTGAGACCAAAAGCCATGACTAGGAATTTGTAGAGTCCAAAGGGTGTCATGAAGGCAGTCTTGAGTATGTCTTCTGGCTTGATTCGAATTTGGTGATACCCAGAGGTGAGATCAATCTTGGTGAAGTACTTTGCATTCTTGAGAGCATCAAAAATTTGATCTATGAGTGGTAGCAGATAATGGTTCCTGACTGTGATCTTGTTGAGTACTCAGTAGTCTATGCACATTCACAGAGTATCATCCTTTTTCTTGACAAATAGGACTGGGGAGCCAAAGGGTGACTTGCTTGGTTGAATGGCTCCTCGCTCAATAAGTTCATTGAGTTCCTTCTTGACTGCTTCAATTTTGAGTAGAGATATGTGGTACATTTTCTTCTTAGATATAGCTGCATTAGGTACCAACTTGATTTCATAGTCATGGTCTCTTGAAGGTGGTAGGCCAGGTAGTTTGTCTGGGAAGACATCCTTGTACTTGTTCAGTAGTAACTTTATGCTTTCACTAATTGATAGCTTCTTGTCTTCTTTCTTTGATCAGATCAGTGCCACAAAGATACAGGTAGCTTTCTTGAGGGCCTTCTTGAACTGAATTACTGAAAGAGTAGCAATTGGGGTTCTTGTCTGAGTCTTGTCTGGCTTGATGGTAATGTTGGCTCTATCCTGAATCAAGGTGACTTCATTCTTGGTCCAATCAATCTGAGGGTTGTACTGTATAAGCCAGGGTTTGCCTAGGATCAGGTCATGGTCTCCTAGTGATGCTATCTCAAAATATAAATATTCCCAGTACTTCTGGATCTTGAGGGGAAGTTTAGCAGCAATTGAGTTGATTGGTAAGATGGTGCCATCTGCAGTAACAACTCCACCATTCTTGCCAGCTGGTTTGGTAAGAATCTTGAGCTTGTCGATGAGGTTCTTGTTGATGAAGTTCCCAACAGCTCCACTGTCTATGAGAACATCTAGTTCTTGTCCCTTGACTAGACCTTTGAAAATGAGTATTAAATTGGCTCAGTTCTCAGCTATGCTTACAACTTTGTCAGTGCTGCCAAAACCTTTCTGATCTCGCTTGGTTGAGGACAGCTTGGTGACTTCTTTGATGACTGGTAGGGTGGCTTGCTCCAGAATGAGCTGTGCGATTCTGTTACCTTCATTGATAGTGTATGGCCGGTTCCCATGATTGACTAGCAGGACTTGCATTTTGCCTTGGAAGTCGGGGTCAATGACTCCAGCATCAACATCCAATGAGTGCTTGAAGCTGAGGCCAGATCTTGGTGCAATTCTTGCATAATGTTCCTTGGGGATTTCGACTGAAAGGCCAGTTGGAATGAGCCTTCTCTCATGTGCTGGAATAGTGACTTGTTGTACTGCTTGAAGGTCCAAACCAATGGCTCCTTCTGACTGTGCTTGAGGGATCTGGGCCTTGGGGTTGACTTGCATGAATTTGAGTACAACTTTTTGTTCAACTGATTGACCTTGAGTGTCTTTGGACAGGACCAGAATCCTCTTTGGTTTGGCAGTTTTCTTGGGACATTTGGTTGTAATGTGGTCAGACTGATGGCAAAAGAAGCAGGCTCCAGCCTTCTTGAGGCACTCTTTTTCCTTGGGTGTAAGCTTGCCTTTCTTGTTCTTGTCAATGGTGTCTAGGTCCATGGGGGCAGGTCCAACAGTTCTGACTTTGGGTTCCTCCCTTCTGTGGTGGTTGTTGTTGTTGTTGAAAGGTGGTCTCTTCTGTTCAAAGCGGTGACCATAGGTGATGACATCAAACCTATCAGCAATTTTCATCACTATATCTAGGTCCTTGAGTTCTTCTAGTTTGACACGAACTCAGGTTTGACCTTTCAGGCCTCAGATGTACTTGTCGACCTTCTTGTCTTCAGTGATATATAGTAATTCTAGCAGGATTGACAGGAATTGTACACTGTATGCTTGCACAGACTTGAGTTGTTTGATATTTACCAGATGGTCTTGTGCAGCCTTAGTGCTGTTGACTGGTTTGAATTGGCCTTAAATAGCATCAGAGAATTTACCCCAGGTCTTGATTCAGTCAGAGAATCTGGTATTCTGGACATGATTTCACCACCAGATTGCAGCATTCCCTCGGAGGAGTGTGGCAGCAAATTGGACTAGTATTGCTTCTTCCAAATTGGTCAGCTCTCCATATTACTCCAATTGGAAAAGCCAGGTGTTGGTAGACAGTCCTCCTCTTTAACCATCAAAGGTGTTGGGCTTCTGAGGCTTGATAGTGACTGCTGTTGGATATATTGATGTTGATGGAGGTGTAGAGATATGAGCAGAGGCCTTGCTTTCCTTTCTTTCTATGTATTCTTGAAGTTGAGCAATCTGAGCTAGTGCATTCTGCAAAAGACTCTCGATAACCCCATTTGACTGAGTAGGGTTTTGCTGTTCCTCTTCTTCTTGCTGATTGTACTGATTGTATGAGGCATTACCTGGACCATAGGTACTGTATGAAGGGTTTCACCCATTGTCCTCCATAGTATTGTGACTGATATCTTGAGAGGTGTCTTGATAAGGCTAGGTGTAACTTCACTGCTGCTACCAAGTGTAATGGTTCTAGTTTCTAAATGAGGAAGCGACTAGTTCTGGTGATCCTAAGTAGCTTGAAGAGATACTAAGAGTTCAAGTGTTCTCAAAGGATTTCTGGGAGAAAATATTCTGAAGCTTTATTCATGAGAACAAAGGAGATATTTATACAAGATCTGAAAGAAGGATCTGGAAGGATCTGAGAAATCAAAGGAAAATGCCAAGAGGAAAGTTCTCAGCAAAGATGACAAATGATGACAAATAAAGTTCTACAAGTTTCCAGGACATTCAGTAACTAACTAAATAAGTACTAGTTAATGCTTAGCACCAAGAAGGGGATTTCTAAGTATGCAGAAAGTGCTGGAAGGTTATAGAATATTCAAGAAAGACAGAGAAAAGAAATAAACTATGCTAAAATGTTACAATTGTTATATTAAATATAAAGTTATTTAAACTATAAATTATAATGCTATTTATTTATTTATTTTTCTTTTTTTATACTTCTTTTTTTCAAGTTTCTTTTTTCTCTTTTTCTTTCTTCTTCTTCTTATTTTTTAAAAATTTCATATATTGTATTAGCTATTAATAAATAAGTATATATAAATTATTTATATCTTATTATTCAATTTTAGTAGTTTAGATAGTTGTACTAGATATTTGAATATTGTTACTTATGATATTATTTCAGAATACTTCAATATTTGATTTTCTTCTTTAAGTAATATCAATTTATTCTTCAGAGAGTCTATTTTTTATTTTAATAATTTTATCTTATCTTCGGATGTTAAAAATTGAGAGAGTTGAAAATGAGATTGAGATTGAGATTGAGATTGAGATTGAGGTTGAGGTTGAGATTGAGATTGAGATTGAAATTGAGATTAAGGTTGAGGTTAAGGTTAAAATTGAGATTGAGATTGAGATTAAGATTGAGGTTGAGGTTGAGATTGAGGTTGAGGTTGAAATTGAGATTAAGATTGAGGTTGAGATTGAGGTTAAAGTTGAAATTGAGATTGAGATTAAGATTGAGATTGAAGTTGAAATTGAGATTAAGGTTGAGAAGATTGAAGAAGTTGAGACTAAAAAGATTGAGGCTGAAGAGATTAATATTAAGATTGAAGAGATATAAATACTGAGTTAATATAGATGATACTAATTTATTAGTAGAGATAGTATTAGAATTAACTGATCAAGTACCAGTATGTTTATATACTTTAATAATTCTTTTAGCTATATAGATCTTTAAGTAAGCTTCACCAAATAGTCTTATAAAGGTATATTTAATAACTATAGCTCTGTTGTTTATATTGTGATATTAATTATAAGTATGATTAAATTCAAACTTTATAGTTTTAAAAGAAAGATCACAGAGCTATAATAAATATATTATATTTAAAAATAATATTAACAGCAAAATATTATTAGCTCAGTAAGCTTTAATAGTTGAAAGATTGATATGACTTTTATATCTATTAAATATAAGTAGAGCAGATCTTATTGATCCTGATCTTATTGATGAAATTGATTGAATAAAATGCTAAATATACTGATCAAAGAGATTTTTTTACATATACATATCTCTTTTCAGTAAAACTCATAACTCTTCCAGATAGTACTCTATCTAATAGACCTTGAATTACTCTTTTTTCTTTATAGATAATCAATGGTGGTACTATAGTATTAGTAGCTGAAATTGTTATATAGATAGAAATATATTCCATTATATTTGTTATTGCTAATTTAGATATTTAATAAGTACCTTTTTTAGATAAGATAAACTGAAGCTTTTTCTTCATACTGAATTCAGTTTTATCTATATTCTATATCTAATCAGCAGTAAGAGAATATTCATTGATCAACTTTTGAAGTTTATCAAAATAATTATAGATAATAATAGAATTGTCTTTTTGGACTCTTGCTATTGTAAGTATTTAAGACTTTCTAAGTGATATATTTGGATAATTATTTAGAAATCTCTCCCATCAAGCTTGTCTAGATTCTTTTTTAGAAAAAAGATATTATCTATTTTTAACTATCTCCAAGACTATATAATTGACTGAAGATTTTATTAAGCCAAATCCAAGTTATTATATATTTAAATAATATCTAATAAGTTATTCTTTCTCTTCAACAGTCAAAATAGTTTTAAAATCTAAATGACCAGAGACTCTATCTTTCAAAGCTTGATATAAAGCTATTTTCTAAATTTTAAATTTTCTAGTAACTCTATAAATACTAAAAGAATCTGAGATCTAACAGAGCCTTATTTTGATCAGACAGAGTCTTATTTCAACTTAGTGATATTATCTTACTTTAGAAATATAAGATCAGTCCTATTCTGGAGATGCTAGAGAAAGTATAAATATAAAAGAGTATAAGTGAGAGTCAATTTCTAATAATATCTTACTAATCTCTCTTCTCTAGAGATAAAAATTGATAACTGCACCAATCTCCCTTTTACAAACTACTCCAAAAACTGAAGCTCTCTCTACTTACTCTGGCAATGCTAGAGAAAGTCTAAAGAAATGTGAGTATAAAAAAATGTGAGTAAGAGTCAATTTAGTAATAAAAATCAATAACTATACTAATCTCTCTTCTCTAGACTACTTCAAAAACTGAAGCTCTCTCTACTTACTCTGGCAATACTAGAGGAAGTCTAAAGTAATATGAGAATACAAGTGAGAGTTAATCTAGTGATAAAAATTGGTAACTATACCAATCTCTCTTCTCTAGTAACAAAAATTAATAACTATATCAACCTTCTTTCTCTAGTGACAAAAATCAATAACTGTGCCAACCTTCCTCCTCCAGTGATAAAAATTATTAACCATACTAATCTCTCTTCTCTAGTGATAAAAATTAATAACTGTGCTAATCTCTCTTTCCTAGTAATAAAAATCAATAACTATGTCAATCTCTTCTCTTCTCTAGACTACTCCAAAAACTGAAGCTCTCTTTACTTACTCTGGCAATGCTGGAGGAATATGAGAATATAAGTAAGCCAATCTAGTGATAAAAATTAATAACTATACTAATCTCCCTTCTCCAAAACCTAAAGCTCTCTATACTTACTCTGGCAATACTAGAGAAAGTCTAAAGGAATATGAAAATATAAGTAAGAATCAATCTAGTGATAAAAATTAATAACTATACCAACCTCTCTTCTCTAGTAATAAAAATTAATAATCTCACCAACCTCCCTTCTCCAGTGATGAAAATTAATAACTATATCAACCTCTCTTCTTCAGTAACAAAAATTGAACTCCTCTTCTCCAAACTACTTCAAAAACTGAAGCTCTCTCTATTTACTCTAGTAATATTAGATAAAGTCTAAAAACTATAAGTATAAGAGAATGCAGATAAGAGTCAATCTAGTGATAAAAATCAATAACTATACCAAAAATCTTCTTTAGTAGTACTGTATCAATCTCTCTTCTCTAGTGACAAAAATTAATAAGTATATTAACCTTTCTTTCTCTAGTAATGAAAATTAATAACTATATCAATCTCTTTTCTCTAGACTACTTTAAAAACTGAAGCTCTCTCTACTTACTCTAATGATACTAGAGGAGTGAGAGCTAGTAATAAGGATAACAAATACTACTCTTCTATAATGACTACTCTACATTGATAAATAATATTATTTCTAATAATTATTTCAAATAGTTATAATTAAAATTATATTAAAAATAATTAAAATAGTTCTCTATTCTATCCATTAGATCATTGAGCAAGAGTAACAAGGCTCTGACTATCTTAAGTTTAAGATCTGATTTGAATCTTAAAGAGAATCAATTTTTTTTTTTTTTTTTTTTTTTTATAATTATATCTTTATTTATTTTAAATATATTTTATTACATTATTTGATTATTTTACAGATTTTTATTTATTGAAATATTGAGTTCAAGATCTATAAGACTAGATTGCAGTTTTAAATCAGAGGTCAGTAGCAGAGGCTAGTCACTCTAATAGTAGCCTTAAATATTGAAATACTATATCTTATAGTCTTAAATCAGAGATCAGTCACTATGTTGGTCTTAAATTATAGACCAAATGTCCATTTTAACTATATAGTAATTGTATAACTATTTATATGACTTGTGTAATAAAATACCTACCTCTATCTATATTATATCTTATTTTTTAAATTAGTTTGATCATATAATTATATAGAAAATTTATAAACTACTTTAGAAAACCAATCACAAA
>RBNI01004886.1:0-13302 GCA_003990745.1 Jimgerdemannia flammicorona | reverse complement strand
GCAAAGGCACGGCTGCCTCCCTGGCCGCCACGCTCACCAGAATGCTCGTTGCTTGCCATGTTGATAGTCGCTTTTCACCAGAAACTTCGTAGAAAGTGTTGTCCAAATCTTGTGTCACCTGAATGTTACCGGTGAGGCTGTTGCAGTCTATCCAAGACCCAGAACAACCACAGAAGTCTATGCCTTCCTTGGACTGGCCAGCTACTACAGAAGATTCATCAAAGGATACTCTAACATTGCAGCACCTATCTATGAGCTACTGAAGAAGGAGACCAAATTTGAATGGACCAAGGAGCACTAAGAAACCTTCAATGAACTCAAGACCAGATTGACTCAAGCACTTATCCTCAGAAGACCAGATTGGAACCTAGAATTCATCCTGCAGACAGATGCAAGTACTATAGGACTTGGAGCAGTCCTAGCTCAGAAGAAAGATAGACATGAAAATGTCATCTCCTATGCAAGCTGAGGTACCCACAGAGCAGAACAGAACTACAAGTCATGCAAGCTTGAATGCTTAGCAGTAGTTTGGGCAGTAGACAAGTTCTACTACTATCTAGCTGGAAAATACTTCACTATTCAAACAGACCATTCCTCTCTTATCTGGCTATTCCACACTCTGAACTCCAAAGGAATATATACTAGATAGATCTACAGGCTGCAAGAGTATGACTGTACTGTTAAGTACCACTCAGAAAAGACCAACACCAATACTGATGCACTCTCAAGGACACTCCAAAACACCCCCATCAAGACTATTCAATATGAATAAGGAGCTATTCAATGGATTAATCAGCTACCTTGGGCAGTGGAAGATGTCCAACCATCTCGAACCCTGGACAATCACCATCATCAACCAGACTTGGAAATAGTTTGAACTAGACAACACTATACTCAGAAAAGGAGGAAAGCTAGTAATACCTGAACACAAGAAGTATCAAGTAATGAAGGAAGTACATGAGCAAGGACACTTAGGAGGAACCAACATATATGACAAGTCAAGAAGAACTATGTGATGGCCCAAGATGGAAGAAGATCTGTGCCAATTTGTCAAAGGGTGTAATAAGTACTAAAAACAGAAACAAGATCAGCAAGACCAGGTACCCAGGTCATCAAGAATTGAGCCTATCCTCTTCCACCACATCACAATGGATATCATAGGACTGCTACCAGTAACACTATCAGGAAACCACTATATTATAGTTATTGTAGACCTCTTCACCAAATGGATAGAGGCAGGAGCATTACAAGAAGCCAATGCCCTCTCTATAGCTGACTTCCTGCACCGAGAAATCATCTGCTACTATAAGACACCAAAGCAAATCACAACAGACTGTGGAATGGAATTTATCAATAGATTCCACAAGATAATATATCAGAAATACAAGATCCAGCACATCAAGACCACCATGTACCACTCTCAAGAAAATGGACAGACAGAGAGAACCAATAAGACCCTCAAGAACATTCTAGCAAAGATCTCAGAGATATATGAGAATTGGGATAACTATCTCCCAATCACCCTCTCTGTCCTATGAGACATATGGTCACAGAGCACACACTTTACCCCAAAAGAGTTGCTCTTCAGAGAAGAAGATTCTGATGGAACCTCAGCCACAAATCTAGACCTAACTTGGAGATAGATTGATGCAGAAATCCAGAGACTACACCAAATCAGGAAGAAGGCTGAAGATTACATCACCAAGTCACAAGCACTGATAAGGAAGAATGCAGAAAAGAATCACAAGGCCCTAGAACCCATCCAAATCAGAGAAAAGGTTCTACTATATCAAAATATGGTAGAAGCCTCATAGTTGTGAAAACTGGAGCCCAAATGAGAAGGACCCTTCTATGTGCAAGATATCAAGAGAACCACCTTCTGGCTTAGAAAATTCTCAGAGACCATACTGCCTACCACAGTATATAGAAATAGACTCAAGAAGTACTATGAACCTATACAAGAAAAGTAAAACATAATGACTACCCATAAGGTTCTAGTCTTTGAATCGTAACAGCATATCCTGTAACCAGCAAGCTATCTGTCTGGACCATTCTCTAAGGGATACAGCACTGGCAACTACTCATCTGTGAGACTTTCGAAGTTAGATGAGTTCGAACTGTCAACTGATTGGTTAAGATCAGAATCAGGCCCTTGCTCTATATGAAGGAAGCAACCCTTCACCATCATGCCAAAATACAAAGAGAAGATGCCAGCCCATAAACACCACTTTTCAACCCCTTGCCAGAGGTTATGGGATCAGCAAATTTTTCAGGACTGGACTAATGAATAAGGATGCTCAGAAAGATCCTTATTCAGGAGAAAGATGTAATGGTGACCCCAGAATGATGACATCAGCACAGGAGACAGCCTTTCCTTGCAAGCCACCAGATCAGAGCATAAGAAGATCATACAGCATATGAGATAAGCAATGATGACCAACTGTGAGTCATTGTGACCACAGTACAAGCATTCTGAAGAATATAAAAGAAGGATCAAGAAACTGCAGTAGCAGCAACCAACAAGAACTATCAATTCCAAAATAGCTCAAAGACTTACCACAAATGAAATACCTACTGCCTGCCAAACCTCAAGGTCAAGAAATCACTAAGGCATCTCAGTCAAGAAAAGGATGTTCCAAGACATCAGAAGAGCCATGAGGATCCACTCAAGAAGGACTCCTAGTGTTAACCTGGGTACTGTAGATCTCTATCACTTTATCCTCTACTACTGTAAAATGGAAACAAGGATCACCATTACTACTGAATGCCTCCAAATGTGGCAGGAGTATGAAATAGGAAACCTTCTCTGCCAGGAGTTCCCACAGGCCAGCACTCAAGAGCTACAAGATGCCACTCCCATGGATATACATGAAACAAGGATAGCTAAGAAGATCCATCAGATCTTCAGGCATGCACCATGGTTGATCTCCAACTTGGAGTATGTTAGAGTCTTAGATTTCAGAGACCTGTCATCCTGCTGTATCAATGCACTAGAAGCCAGAGTGGCTACAGAAGCCCAGTCCACTATCACCCTCAATAGTGATGAAGTAGAAGACTTCTGGCACCCCATCCTTCAGAACAACCCAGACCAATTCCTGTAAGAATTGATATCAGTATTCTAAGGCCCAAGCATCCAGGTTAGACCTCCCCAAGACCCCACATTTATCCCTTATTTTGTGGAAGAGATCCTCATAGACTGGAGAGCCCCAGATCTCCTTGTTCCTGCCACTGCCAAACATGATGATATTATCAGTGATGATGTCATCCCGCGTGATATCAAAGTACATGAAAATGATGAATTCATGGATCTCATCTCCTTCAGTGATGATGATGATGATGATGAAGCCCCCATGATCCTGAACTTTCTGCTCTAAGTTCTTTATTACACTGAATAATGCCAGCACTGGCATTCTGAGGTGACACGAAATTGTTCCAGTACTGGTATTCTGATGTGACACTGAATTATACCAGGATCCTGAACCTGTACAACTATCAGTGCCAACCCTAGAACTTTGTTATTTTAGTTATGGGAATTTATATTTAGCTTTATATCTTAGCAACCATTGAATTATATTTTGTATAAATACCCCTCTTATTTCCTCTGAAATAAAGTCAGTCTTCTCAGTGCAATACACACTTCCTTACAAGCAATCTAAGAGATAACAAGACAGTTAAAGATAAGAAGTTTGAGGACACTAAGACCTTGAGAAGGCACTCTAATAAGAACTTGCTTATAACAAACTTGAGTTAGTCTAAGAGATATACCTTGAAGAGAATCTGGCATATTTGAAGGACTTAGCAACCACTACATGAAGTATATATATATACTATGTCAATATCGCATAGTATCAAGTAAAATTGATATTCTAGCTATAGTAAGTAGATGTTCTCTCTCTTATTTTATTATAAATTTGAAAATATATCTTTCATATATCTGAAGTTTTTTCTTTTTTTCTAAAAAAAAATTTAGCTATATACTATACTGAAGTTTTAAAATTGACTTATTTGCTAGATTATATATGAAGACTAACTATTAACAGCTATTGAGAGCCCTTTATTGTGAAGTCTCTTTGGTCTTATTAAGCCTGATTTATATATATACTTTAAGTACTGATACTATTCATAATGATATTATAGAGGTCTATAAAAAAGAGCATAATAATCTCTATCAAAAACTTTAGATAAAAGTATTCAGATATTATTAGTAATATTAGAGATATTGTTGAATCAAATATGATTGCTAACTATATTTCAAGTTTTACTATAGAGTATGGTAGATAAAATTTCATTCATAATTGCCTCTGGATATCTCTCAATGTTATTTTATTTCTTAGTATTACTGGACATTAGATTGATATCAACTAGTAGCTTCAAACCCTCACTCTTGACTTTGTAAACTTAAGAGTCCTCATTCTGGTCAAAATTTGCAGAAGTATTTTTAAACTATATTCAGAAGCTTGATATTACAACTAATGTATGAGAGTTTTTTATTTTAAAAGAGAATAAAAAGAAAAAATATGCTTTTTACTTTTAATCATTAACTGCTTTCTATCTAATTTTATATATTAAAATTTTGAAATATAGATATTAGCCATTACGATAGATAATACCTTCAACAATCTCACATTTCTCTATATTTTGGCAATCAAACTTCAATAAGAAAATATAATCTTTGGTGCTAACAACAACTATATATAGTGTCAGACCCATGTTCTGAATCTTGCTGCTTAAGATTATCTTATATAACTATTTGGTGATTTGAGTAAAATTACCAAGAAGAGCTCTAATAGTGTTTCAAAGTTGTGTAAATTAATAGTTGCAATTTGATCATCACCATAATAGCAAAAAAAAAACTTGCTAAACAATACAAGGCAATTAATCTTCCTTCAAAAAAACTTATTTTGAATATCAGTATATGTTGGAACTCAACATTTGCAATAATTGAATATACACTAAAGCTTACTATGGCAGATTACTAATAATAGTATTAAAGAATAGTTTCAGACTTATTGATAATTCTGATACTGGATTCTACAGTTACTGCAGATAAAGAAATATGAGATATGGTAATTGAAGAGAGTGAGTGGGAGAAATTAAGAGAAGTCACTAAAGTTTTACAAGTGAGTAGAGAAATATTTATCAGTATATATTCAGATTTCATATTACTTTGCTTATCACTTTTATACTTTTACTCTTTATTTTACTTTAGCATTTTAATGAATATATAGAAGAAGTTGTTTAGCAAAAGTTCCAATAATATATTCTACAATTCTGATGTATAATCTCTTGATTGATTAACTTGAGGACTTATTAGACTCATTAGAGAATAAGTATATATCTCTCTTAGGACAGAAGGAAGCTATTGAAGCAGCTCTGAAGAAGCTCAAAAAATATTACTCAAAAACAAGTATTTCTGTATTTTCTATCAGTACTGGTAAGTCAAGTATTATTTTCTATAAATTAAAATAAGAGGTTTCATTTTCCTAATCATAATTTAGATATATGATCAGTTTTAGATCTATGATTAAAGCTTTAATATCAAAAAGGTCAAGGTTGGGAAAAGCAATTCATTGAGAAGGAAGAGTAAATAATTACCAATATATATCAAAAAAACTATATACCTCCACCAGGCTCAGACTATGGTCTGGATAACTATGCTAATAATTCTATTATATAGTATCTCTATATCAGAAAAAAAAAAAGAGAATCTTCAATAGATGAGCTCACAATATATCTGTCTACTAACTGGGTAGTCTTATTAGAGGGTACTGATATGTTAGATTAGTGGAAGGTGAGAATTCTGACAATTCTCTCTATTTTAAATTTACAAGTATATCATATGAATATTCCCAATTTGAGTAATATAGTATGAGACTATTTAGCTATTCCTGCAACAAGTACACCAGTTGAAAGAATATTTTCTATTGGCAAAGAGCTTATTGCATCAAAGAGATGTTCTCTTAAAGCTGAGACTATTCAAGTATATATATGTCTGAAATCTTGGTAGGGCCCTGTATCTTGATTTTAGCTTATTGTAACTATATAATGTCAAGTAGAAAATCTTTTGGAGAAGTTGAATTAGTTTAAGTTAATACTTTATTAATTATAAATATATCTTGAGCAATATTCACCCAGAGTGTAGATTGGAGAATTTACCAATTGAAGAATTTGTGCATTTTCTTAATGGCATTCTCTATTCTGATAATACCAAATTATTTAGACTATTAATTTAAGTCTTTTCTTATTGCTATAAAATTACAATCTCAATTTTTCATTTTCTTTTGGAATTTCAAAGTTTTTCTTTAATATATCAGCATTATCTTATACTCTCTAAGCTGGTAGAGACCATTATAGATCATGTAATAGATGATTAGATGATGTTTCCAAATTCTGCCTAGTCAGAATAATCTGATGATATCCATCTAAAGTTACAGATCCTATATTACATATAAAACCACCTGATAGATATTGTGTAATATCACTCCTTGACCTTCTCCTAAATTGAATTATAGTATAATACTGTAGTAATTTTATTATATCATATACATCAAATAGCAAACATTTACAAAATCCAGATTTAACTTAAAGAAAAATACAGAATATTCATTTATAGAATACTTAATTAACTAAAAAAAAAAAAAAAAAAAAAAAAAAATTAATTCAAAGCTCTAAAATATGTTTATTGGTGAACAGAACAATTGAATACTGCTTTCTTCTCACACACTTATTAACAGCATGTATCTCAATCTCTCTTATGTATCATATACACTATACTAACTAGATAGCTAATTACTATCTGATATTTGTCTAGCACCACCTCAATAGTTATCAAGCTCTTTAGGTCTTCACTCTTATCTAGATGGAATTTCAGCTGCTACTGTGCAGGCTTGCAAGATGTCAATATCATGCAATACTATAGTTAGAATAGTTATATCTAGAACTATAGTATCTTCAACTTATTATTGCCTAGATATAGATCAATTTGAATATTGCAATACTACTGAAAGGCTCCTGGAAAATAGTGCCAAAAAAGTCTATACAGGTATTTAAAGAGTGATGCATGATTCTCCAGCAGCTATCAAGTGAGTCTTTCTTGTATTTGGTAATATGGGTAATAGAGATCACAGAATAGCCATCTCTTTCCAGTACCATTCGGGTTACACAACCTTTGGAGAGCACTTACAACATCGTTTCAACAAAAAGAGACTAACAACATAGTGACTGACAAGCAACCTGAGGTGCGTACTGGGCAGGGTGGCCCAAGCGCTTTTGACTGGCAGACGGTGGGGTGGGGTCCAGGCCTGGGGGGGGGTATGAGGGGGCTGCTGGCTGGTGGACATGGAAGGAGTAGAGGAGGTGGCGGAGGCTTTGGATCTGGGAGGGCGAGCTTCGCGGAGACGGTGAAGGGGAGACAACAGGCATCAGGACTGGAGGGCTGGCTGAGGAAGGGAAGAGAGACCAGGAAGGAGAAGGCACCGGTGCAGGGGGGAGCGGTCCTTGGAAGAGGGAGCGGTAGAGCTGGGGGAGTAGTGGCTGGGGGGAGTGTGACTGCTGATGGCAGTGGGACTGTCGATCTGGAAAAAAATCCAGATGTAACAGCTGATGGTGAGGCTGAGCGGCTGAGGCTTAGATGACAAGGAGACTTGGCCGATGGTGTAACGGGTCTGGCGGTGGCCCTGTTGCTCAAAAAATCGATCTCGGTGTTCGCGGTTACACTGTGCTTCTGGGGCCTAGCGGTGACAGCGAAAATGGTATTGGGGCTCATCGCTAAGCAGGTGGCAGGGGCTGCTTCTGTGAAGTTTTTGAAGGGCCTGGAGGGAGTGGAGGTTGGTTTTGAGGAGGCGGCTCCATTGGAGGAGGCGTTGAAGATTGGATTGGTGGTTGGAGAGGTGTGTGTTCCAATGGCGCACTGTCTGAAGTGGGATCCTAGGGTGGTCCAACTGTTGGTAAAGGGAGTGCCGACGGTGACAGCAATGGAGATGAGAAAGAGGGTGGAGGACTTCATGGCGGAATATGGAGAGGTGGTAGACGTTGGATTCCGGGTCTGGGAAGGGACTACGCTCAGGACTGGGGACGTGGACATGCGGATTAGGCTGGCTGGGAAGGAAGCTACTGGGAAGGCGAGGGACTGGCCTTTGGCAATGGTCTGGGGAGTGATTTTGTGTAAGGTGATGAGGGTGAAGGGAAGTGAGGAGGAGGAGGAGGATTTGTTGGAAGCACTCGAAGAGTTGGAGGGTGCTGTGGAGAAGCGGACAAAGGCTTGGGCAGCCTTCGTGGAGGTGATGCACTTGGAGGTGGTGGATGGCAAGCGGATTCGAGTGAACAAGAAGCAGTGGGAAAGGGATCAGGGGCGTAAGAGGCAGAAAGAGTTGCTAGCCAAGATGGGCAACAGGCCACTGGGGAATGCAAGCGAGAGGAAGGGCACTGGGGGTGCCGGTGCGAGTATCTGGGCTGGCGAGGGGGAGGGGAAGGACAAGAAGGCAGGTGGAGAGGACAGGGAGAAGACTAGCAAGGATCTATTTGCTGATGGCATGCTGGAGGTTTGGGAGGAGGATTGGGAGAGCTCCCCTACCCCTACCCCCCTTATTAGGCGTGGCCCGGCTTCCCGAAACAAGGTGGTGGAGGATGTGCAGATGCGAGGGGCCCAGAGGGTGCAATTCGGAGTTCCGGAGGTGGTGTATGGTGGACAGGTGGAGGCTACTGGTGAGGAGGAACTGGTGGATGTCCCAGAGGTATGGGATGAGTCTGCGAGTGTCGGAGCTGACACCACTATGTTGGATGGTGGGAGGCTGGCAACTCCAGGGGAGAAGGAGGTGGGGAACTTGATTTGGATGCATCGGATGATGAATGACCTGGCGGCAGAAGAGTTGGGGGAGGTGGACTTGTGGGTGATGAGTGATGAGCACTGGGCTGGAATTCTGCAGGGGGATGGAGTGACGAAGTCATTGAAGGCAGAAATTCTTGTGGTGTACCTAGCTGAGGAAGGGTATGAGGTGGATAAGGAGAGGGAGGCGGAGATGGCAGTCATTGCGGGGGAGAGGGCTGAGTACTGCTGGAACGAGCATCATGGACTGCAGCTCTGGCAGGAGGCATGCATCGAATATCGGGAGGAGTTTAAGGAGAAGACCGATGATGAGATGAATGAACTGCTGGCTGGATTGGAGGCTCAGAGGAGGGAAGAGGAGGAGGTGGCTGCAGAACACAATCTGGACACGGTGCAGGAGGAGATGAGCATGGAGCAGTAGAGATTGATCGACAACATAACATATATCATTATGAACAGTACAACCAACATTTTTTCTTTGAATGTGAATGGGCTATGGGGGGCTACTCGGCATAGAAACATTTTTTCTTGGATGAAGGGATTGGAGGCCGATCTCTTCCTACTGCAGGATGTTAGGTGTGAGGATGATTCAGATAAGATGGAGTGGACGAAGGAATGGGGAGGTGCTGCAATTTGGAAAGGCAAGGTTGGAATTTTGGTTTGGAAAGGTAGAGGGGAGATACAGGATGTGAGATGCTGGGGGGAGAGACTAGTCTGGGGAGAATGGATTCGTGTAGGTTGGGAGCCAGTTACTGTTGGCTCCTACTACTGTCCTGTGGTTCGGGGTGAGCGGGTAGATTGGATGACAGGTTTACTGGAGAGTGTGAACTTTGTAGAGGCTGGGGTAGATATGCTTGGAGGTGACTTTAATATGGTTCGGGATGCACTATTGGATAGAACAGATGGAGGACGAGGTGCTGAGAGCAGGAGCAGAGGACTAGTAGCTTGGGAGGAGGTTGAGAGGCTAAGTGCACTGGTAGACGCTGGGAGGGAGTGCTGGGGGAATAGAAGGGTTTATACACATTGGGCAGGGGGTCTGGGGACAAGAATCGACTGGGTACTGATAGCCAGCTGCTGGGGCTTAGATGTTTGGAAGTCATTAGAGGTAGAATGGTGTCTATGGTCAGACCACTGGGGGCTTTTGGGACAAGGGCGCTTGGGGGGAAGTAGGGATGGGCCTGGACATTGGCGCCTCAATTCCTCTTTGTTAGATGACAAGACCCGGTAGGATGGGTGGGCTATGGACATTCAGCAGAGGGTGGAGAATTGGAAGCAGGAAGGTGTCTCAGTGGGAGTTTGGTGGATGAGGTTGAAGGAGATGGCCAAGATGTATTGGAGTGAGGCTGGCAAGGAGGCTGGGAAGCAGAGGAGACATAGAGTGTGTTGGGCTTCTACAAGATTAACTAGACTACTGGAGGAGTGGGCGAGGTTAAAAATGCTGGAGGGAGAAGATGATTGGAGGTTAATGAGGGCGAAAATGGAGGTCAGGGAGCTACAACAGGTGCTGAGGGAAGAGGAAGAAGCGAGGGTACAGGGTTTGGCAGTACGTCTCTGCTGGCAGGATTTGGAGGAAGGGGAGAGGCCTTCCAAGTTCTTACAAGGGCTCTTAGGGCAAGACGGGTACAGCAACGGTGGGAAGGGGTGCTGGATTCTGAGGGTGTACTGGTGCATGGAGTACAGGACATTCTTGGATCGCTGAAGGAGAGATGGAGTGGATTGTGGAGTGAGGAGGAGGGTGGGGCAGATGCCGGGACTATTGATCAAGCATTGGAGGATTGGCACCCGCCACAAGCAGAAGGGCTAGATGACCTGGTGATGCCGGTACAGGAAGATGAGATCCACCAGGTTCTTGCTGCAACAACACCAGGTACGGCACCTGGGGAGGATGGCCTGTCCTGGGACTTTTGGAAGCGAATGGTTGAAGTCCCAGAGGTGATGGGAGAGATGACGGCATTGTGCGACTCCATTCTACAGACTGGGAGGTGGGTGGGGGAGCAAGACCTTGGGCTGGTGACACTACTTTATAAAAACAAAGGAAGGCGGGAGGACTGGAGGAACTGGCGGCCGATAATGTTGCTTGATATGGACAGGAAGTTAGTGACCAAAGTGGTGGTGGTGAGATTACAGAAGGTGGCCCAGCAAGTTGTGGGCATGGAACAGAGGGGATTTGTGGGCGGTCGGCTCATCAGGGATGGCACTGCCTGGGTACATAGCATTATTGAAGGGGCAAGAGCCTGTGGACTGGATGGGCAGCTAGTCTTCTTGGACCAGGAGAAGGCCTATGACCGGGTGTGAAGAGTCTGGCTGGAGAAAGTTTTGGATAAGATGGGGGTTCCGTCCCAATTCCGGTTAGTGATGGTCAACCTACTGGAAGGGAGTAGGGCTGCACTCATGTGCAATGGTCATCGAGGGGTTGCATTTCCCTTGGGCAGGGGGGTGCCCCAGGGGGACCCACTGTCCCCCATTTTGTACGCTCTTTCTCTGGAACCCCTTATGGATAGAATTAGATGGAAGATAGAAGGACTTTCTGTTTTTGGCATAGGATGGAAAGTTGGGGCCTTTGCAGATGACATGGTGGTTGGTTTGGGTTTGATTGCTGATGTCGAAGAATTCAAGAAGACTGTGGAGTGGTATGAGGAGCACTCAGGAGCGAAGCTGAATTGGTACAAGTGTGAAATGATGGTGCTTGGCAATGGTCTGGTGGGAGGGGAAGTTATAGGAACAATCATCCCCACTGGTGAAGCAGTGCGGTACTTGGGCATATATCTATCGGTCTATGGGTCAGTGCTGCCCAGGTTGTGGTGGGAGCAGAGGATTGGAATCTGGGAGGAGGCCCTGTAGAGTTGGGGGGGTAGACATTTTTCTCTGGCAGGACGGGTCTCGATTTTGAATGTCTACTGGCTGCCGAAGTTGTGGTACCTGGCATATCATCTGGACTTCCCAGCTTGGGTAGTGAAGAGATTGGTGAAGTCCGCAAAGGGATGGATTTGGGCTGGAAGGCAGAGTCAGATTGATTGGGAGACCTTGTCCCTACCAGTGGCAAGAGGTAGTCAAGGGCTGGTTGACTTCCCAAAACGTTTACGCTGCTTGCGGGCATGGTGGCTAAAGAGGGCAGTAGAATTGGGTGGAGGTGGATGGGTTCCCCTGCTACAGAAAATCTGGGAGAGGCGGACATCACCAAGGGGTGCAACTGGGGATCTCCTCGCATTAGTTGGACTTCAGGATACTAAGCAACTGCGATATAGGGGATTTTGGTGGGGGATAGCAGAGGGGGCGCACTGCATTGGGATTCGTTGGCAGGGGAATGAAGGAGAGGAGGATTGGGGCCTGGTGATGTCGAGATGGGATCGAGTACTGCTGGGTGGTATCCCTTTAGTTGAGTTCGATATTGGTGATGGGATTGAATGCCAAAGGGGACCGGGCCAGGATCTGTGGCTAGTGCTCCGAATGGATGGAGTTGATCCAGATGAGATTCGAATCAGATTCGTCATGTGATGGATTCGAATCAACTCGGATTGGTCTCGTGATCTGATCCGGATTGATCCGGATTGATCCGGATTGATCCGGATTGATCCAACCGGATTGATCCATCCGGATTGATCCATCCAGATTGATCCGGATTGATCCATCCGGATTGGTCCATCCGGATTGGTCCATCCGGATTGGTCCATCCGGATTGGTCCATCTGGATTGGTCCATCCGGATTGGTCCATCCGGATTGAAATCTTTGGTGTCATCTCCCTTTCTTTTGTTCATTTCGCTCTTGTTTTTTTTTCCTGCCGCACTTTGGTGACATCACCCTTTCCTTTTGCTCCCTCTCTTCTTTTGTTCTTTTCTTTTGTTCTTTTTCTTTGTTCTTTTTCTTTGTTCTTTTTCTTTGTTCTTTCCTGTCGCATCACGAGCAAACAAAACAGCAGCGCTTAATTCGTATGTTGGTCCAGTCTACTCATTTTTCACCCTGCAATGATTATCAAAAGAGGGAGTATTCGAGGTGGAAACGCACTCTCTGCTGACAATGTTAGATTCTTTCTCATATGGACAGCATACAAGCTGCTCATCGAGAGCCAAAGGGGTGATGGTGGTGGCGGTGGCGATGGCGATGGCAGGGATGAGGGAGAATTCCGGCAACAACTCACGGCGGCCCTTCAGACCTCGGAATTCACAGACCTCACAGCTATATACGCGGCAGCCTTTTTTGAGCAGCCGATGGTAGATGTAGGTTGCTCACTCGGCCGCCACTTGTTTACTTGTGTTTATTTAAACTTCCCCAGCACGACCTAACCTCGTGCTTTTCTTAGGGTCCACAGCTCTATGGCGAGATCTGCCGACTTTATTCGCAACATCTGGTCAAGATGAAGAAAGGCTGGCGGACGTTGCAGGGCATGCCTTTGGTGGCTGAGCTGTTGAGTCAATGCATCGCGTGGCGGAGGTCTCAAAAGGAACAGAAGCAAGCCTTCGTGAGCAATCTTGTGCAACTC
>RBNI01004885.1:0-13306 GCA_003990745.1 Jimgerdemannia flammicorona | reverse complement strand
TCTCCCCTCCCATCCCGACTCCACCCGAAAAGCAGTCACCTATGCCAGCGCCGTGCTCGCCGGGAAGCTCGCCAAAGCTCAGAGGGCCCCACCACAGGCACCGAATAACCTGCAGGTAACCTACACTAGCACTTGATGCCCAAGGTCGGCCAACACCCTACGTAGCCCATGATATACCAGAGATGACACCTTGTTGACAATGGCAAAAGGAAGAAAGCGCCGCACCAAAACGGGTACACCCCAGATGCAGCCAGAGGCACCAGAAACTGCGAAAAAGTGAAGAAGACACCGATCTGACACCGATAAAGGGGCAACTCATCGCCATTGCCCTCCTCCCACCATGCCCATGCAGGCACAGCAAACCAACCCGAGGTAGAGGGGGTAATAATAGGGGAAAGGGGACTCGGAAGGTCACCTACCAAACCTTGTAACCGGTAAGGTAGCGGAGAAAGGAACGTTGCCAAGCATATCGATATACAGCACCATTACATACGAGAGTGTATTGAAAATGAGGCTATACACCTGCTATACATCCCTATGGAGCAAATGGCAGCAGATTCGCTGATGAAGGCCCTTCCAAAGGCAAAGTTCGATTTTTGCATGCAAGGAATGGGTGTAATGATGAGTGATGAGCAGTTAATGGTGAATGACAGGTAGAATAAGTGTTACGGCAAATATTTGTGACAGAAACCTATAACATTACTCAGGATTTCCATTTTTCACTACTTCTCTTACCTATTTTTACACTTATAAGCAGGGAATTTCAACCTTTTTTGGTCATCTAGATAGCATCCCATTGGTAATGTTTTGCTTAGCTGTAGCTGGAGATTGATCAGTTTTATTTGCATTTGCATTCTTTATCTCGTTGAGCGGGAGTGTTGAGATTACAGGTTAAAACTCGATATAGATAATTTGTGGCGCAGTGGCGTTGGGGTGACATCATCAACAAACGCGTAAAAGCGCGTTACTTAAGTGATCAATAAATATCTCTCTCTCTCTTTTCCTCTCTCCTATTCCTCCAAAAGTTCACAACAAACCGTGTCCACAGTCGCATCATTCTTTCGACCTATGGCAACACCATTAGCGAATTCTCCAACAATCAACAGCTGCTCTAGGTGCTGCGCGATGCCATCGAAGGGCATCATCGTCTCTGGATGGCTAATGTCCTCCATCGGGATATCAGCATCAACAATATCCTCATCGACAACAACGGGCATGGGTTTATCATCGACCTTGACTTCGCCGTGTACATCACGTGGTCTAAAAAATCGCAGAGCGTGCATCGTACTGGCACCGGTCCGTTCATGGCGATCGATGTTTTGAGGGAGCAAAATCATGACTACAGACACGATGTCGAATCGTTTATTTACGTGTTGTTGTGGATCTGTTCGGAGTTTGAAAGGCCGGGTAAATTGCATAAGACGGCGAAGAAAGGCGAACAACGGTTGTCGGAGTGGTGGAAAGGCACTTTCGAGGCTATAGCACTTCGTAAGAGAAGTGATATGCTACTGGATTTCGACAAGGTGTTGAAGACGTTTTCAAGCTCCTTTGAGGAGCTTAAGGACTGCGCACTTAAATTTCACAAGTTGTTGTTTCCGTCAAACCATAGTACAAGTTCCGACATCGATTACGACGAGGTGATCGGGGTGTTTGATGAAGCGTTGCGTATATTTGAAGTTACAGGCAGGGTTGGGCAGATGGGACTAAGTGAAACGAAGACGAGGAGATCGTGAGATCGCGTCAGCGCCGGACGGATGTTGGGTGTATTTGGAGCATGTGATTTGTCAAACATCGTTTATCCGTTTGCAGTTTACAGATTATTTCTCATCGTGTTGCAGTGTATTTTAGTCGATTCGAAAGGCTCTTATATTTTATTCATTAAAATCTGCCTCTCGGGGGTAGTTCTTTTATTTGATTTGTGAATTAGCACAGGGCGGGTTGCGTGACGAAACGATGACTGAGGAATCCTATTGATTATGGTTGTAAAAGATTATTTACGTCGCGGAATTTTGCAGAAGAAGCTCCCATTATGATTGGGGAACGTTTCTGGAAACTTGGAAGTAAAACAAGAAAAGAAATCCCCGTCCCCCTAGAATGTTGTGGGGAATATTTCAGGAAGCCTTTGAAGTAAAGTAAACCTCTTTGCAATGAAAACTCTATATAATTATAAACTTTTTTTTGCAATAGCAACTCTAATATCTCGAACAAATTAAATCAATTTAAATTTAATTAAATTGAATTTGACTCAAATTGAATTATTTATAAAATTCATTTTGTATAATAATTATTATTTTTAAAAAAATAAATTCATTTTTTTATAGTTTTAATAAATTTTATAATAATGATATATTTATAATATTATTCTATTAAATTGCCAAATAAAAATATAAGAGTTAGATATATATATTGAATAATAAAGAAGTATATATATTAGAAAAAGTTATTATAATTATAAAAATATTATAAAGAGAGATGATTTTATTGAAATTATATAGTCATACATTATCAATAAATGATATAAAACTGATAAATAATATAAGTCATATATTGATATATTGAGTTGTCATTCTAATACTTCAGCTCAATGAGATATATAATAAAAAAAAAAGAAATACAAACTAGAGTAAAATGTAATATAATATATATAAAAAAAATAAAATTATATATAATAAAAAAAAACTAATTTTCATGGGTTGGAAAGTATTCTGAAATATCTATAATATTCAAAATACCTATAAAATATAATATATATAATCTGCTTATAGATGAGAAATGTTTTTTGTTTTTTTTTTATTTTGTGGACTCAGAGTTCTGTAGATTTTATTAGAAGAGAACCTAGACTATATGAGCCAAAACCCTTCTCTACTACCCACTAAACATTACTCTTCTATTAATCTAGGCTATCAAATTGTCTTACAGTTCCACTATTCCTGCTATATATATCAGATATACTGACTCCTACTATATAAACTAGACTTGTCTGTTCATCAGGACTAAATCATCTTGACTATATATAAGAGTACATCTATATATCAGATCTAGTAATGCTGAGACTAAATAAGAAATAGTCTCTCAAACTCCAAATAAAGACTTAAGATAAAGAAAAACCCCCAACTAGCTAATAGAAGACAGAGTAGATTCAGAGTGAGTGAGTAAAGGACTTATATATAGAACTCTCTTAAAAGGACTAATATATAGGCTAAGACTTAAAAAAGCTCCACTCTTACTCTCCAAGTCTATAGGTCTTGATTATATTGCTATGTCAGCTTCCAGTTTCAGTCAGATATATACATACTACTAAATGAGAGAGGTCCCACTTCTTAAGCCTGCAGGTCTCAATTATATTGCTATATCAGCTCCTGGTTCTAGTTGAGTTCAGTCAGAATATCAGCCTCTACACTACCCCATCTTCTGCCAGCCAATCAAAAGACCCCACTGAGATAACATCTGCCCTAACTCTGATGATCACCCCCAGCCTAGTACTCTACTAGTCTACAGTTATATATTACTCTTCAACCTATCTATAATAGCTATCTTCTCTTCTATCCTAAATCTATCAAAAAAGCAGTTATCTATATGCTTATCAAGAAGCTTGCCAAAGCTCAGAGGGCTCTACTACAGATACTGAGGACCTGTAGGTAATCTACACTAGTACTTGATACCCAAGGTCAGCTGACTCTATATATAGTCTGTGATATATCAGATGATATCTTGTTTATGATAGTAAAAGAAAAAAGATACTACACTAAAACAGATATACTCCAGATATTACCAAAGATACCAGAAACTATGAAAAAGTAGAGAAGATACTGATCTGATACTAATAAAGGGGTAACTCAACACTATTGCCTCCCTCTCACTATGTCCTTATAGGTACAGCAAACTAATCTGAGGTAGAGGAGGTAAAAATAGAGGAAAGAGAACTCAGAAGGTTGTCTACTAAATCTTGTAACTGATAAGGTAGTAAAGAAAGAGACCTATCTATCTTTTATAGATAAGGAATATCAATATATATATAATATAGTAAGAAAGACTTTTCACAGTTTGAAAAGTGCTCCAAAATCAACTAAATGTTAGTATGCTACTTGTAAGATCTATTTCTTTAATATATTGCTAAACTTTAACTTTGGAAGGACTTTTGTAAGTAAATTAGTAATTATATACTCTGTGGAGATATATTCTAGATATATAGTATTTTTTTATATATTCTCATATAAAATAATACTATATATTGATATATTTCATTTTTCTATAATATACTGAATTCTTAATAAGCACTATTATAGACTAGTTATTCTGATATAGTATAGTATATTTCTGAGTGAATCTAAGTTCTTTTAAGAGCTCACAAAGTCAAATAGCTTTCTTTATTATACTTGATAATACTTAGTACTCTATCTATATTGATAATGTTACTACAGATGATTGCTTATATATTTGCTATAAAATGATAGACTCTTGAATACTAATATAGAAGAGATATCTAGTTGTAGATTGGCAGTTATCTAGATTACCTGTCCAATTAGTATTATATATACTAGATAGTTATATAGTATTGTTATTGTTGCTCATACTTAATTTAATATTACTAAGAATAAGTATATAGTATACCATACTCTTAAGATATCTAAAAATTCTCTTAATGATACTCTAATGTAAGTTATCATAATAGAAGGAATACTATATCATCTTATTCATAATATATGATATTTTAGGTCTTGTTTTGGTATAAGATATATATAAGAGAACTGATCACTTATTAATAGAGAATATTTTTAGTAGATTTATTATCATCATCTTTAGATATTGTATCTAGCTTTTTTAACTTTACAGAAGTATCTATAGGAGTACTAATGAGCTTGTATTTTCTTATATTAAAATATTTGAAAATTGTTTGAGTATATATTTTTTATGAGAGATATATATATAGTATATATATTTCTATTATATATATGTAATAGATATCTCTAAAAGAAAGAATATATCACTATATCTGTCATCTTGAATTCTAAGCATAGAGCTTTAACTTTATGAAGCCTATTCTTATTGGGAATAATGATGATATTATCTACCTATATTTTAATGAATACTATACTGTCATTATCATAATTCTGAATATATATACAATTGTCTGCTTTACATTAAATTTATCAATAAGGAGATATTTATTAATTCTTTTATTCTCTGGTTTGATACTATATAGTCTTTTATATAATCTATATATAAGCTCACCATTTTCATATTCTTGTAGTTGATAGATATATCTATATTTCTATTCAGGAATGCTGTCTTTACATCTATTTGATAGATTTCAAGATTATATATCATACTGATTATAAGGAGTATGCAAAGTGAGCTTAAATATGAGTGAAAATGTTTTATTATATATTGCCTATGCTATAATTCTATAAGTAATTCTTAGTAATGAAACCAGCTTTTTATTACTCTATATTTTTATCAGTATTATACTTTATCTTATATATATATCTACTTAGATCTAATTATTTGATAGTTTAGTAGAAAAGGTACTAAATCTCATGTACTATTCTGAATAAGTAAATTATATTCTTCATTTATAGCTCACTTCATTTCTTACTATCAGAGCTGGTTACAGCTTTGTCATATATATTTGACTTATCAGAAGATATTGCAATATATACACATTTATATACTTTAGTGTAGCTCAAGTATTCCATATATTGTCAATATCTAGAGCTTAATAGTATATCTCAATAACTTTCTAATTCTGAATGAGTTTCTTAATAAACATTACAGTACTTTTGCTTATTTGTCTTAGAGATAGAAAATTTCTTATTACTAGAGAATTCACTATTATCTTTATCTTTAATCTCTATTATTCTTAGCTCAGATAACTCTGGCTCAGGCTCAGATATATATAGCAGTTGAAAATGATTTTAATTAACTACTAAAGAGGTTGATGATGGTTATTATACTAGCTGAGATATAGAAATTCTAATAGATATATCTATATAGATATCTGAACCATTTTCTCTCTTTTCTCAAAACTATATATTATGTAATATAACTATATACTGCTTGTATAGATCTCAGAGTCGATACACTTTACTAGAATATCTAAGAAATATATACTTGCTGGCTTTTAGCTCAAATATATACTAATTGATATTACTTTTATCAAGAACATATATATCACATCTGAATATATCTCTTACTCTATAATATAGCCAAATTTGGCTACAAAAAACAAACTACTATAAAAATATTATAAAAATCAAAAAATTAAATTACAAACTATAATTTTATAATAAATATCAAGTCTAAAAAAAATTTAAAAATATAAAAATTTTTATAGCCAAATTTGGCTATATTGTATTACAGAATAAGAGATATAGATGAGATATATCTGGCTTGAATCTACTTCATAATTCTTTAGAGTAAGATTATTATCTCTGGAATAGTTGTTATTACCAGAATTCTTACTTATCACTCAAGATATATACTGATTATATATATATGCTACTATATTAATGACTTCAGCTCAATAAGTATATAATAATCCAGCTATATTAATTATTGTTTGAGCTATTTCAATGATCATATAGTTAAATTACTCAGCCATGCTATTCTTCTAAGATGTATAAGAAGCTATTATTTAAAAGTATATATCATATTTTTTTAGGAACTACTTGAACATATTATTAATATATTCATATCTATTATTTGATTATATAGTTGTATTCTATATTCTATCTTATTCTCAGTGATTACTTTAAACTCTTTAAACTTCTCTAAGACTTTACTTTTTACTGATAGGATATAAATATATATCTTATATGTATGATTATTAATAAAGATAATAAAATACTTCTTCTTAGAGTATAATAGCATATATATCAGTTCATATATATCTGTATATATAAGGTTGAGGATCCCAGATATATACTTTAATTATTTCACAAATAATTACTAAGATACTTTATTTTCTATATATATCTTGTAAAAGTTATTCTCTGAATATATACATATGTATTAGTAATCTATTCACTAAGCCACTTCAATAATTCTTCTAAGGCTTGATTTGCTAATATGTCCTAAGTATTGATATCATATATTAGGTATATTAAATATAGTTATTATATATAGAGAGCCTTTCACATTATTCTCATTTAGCATACTATTAATTATATAAAGATTACTATATTTTGAGGCTATCATCAGCTTATTGTTATTCAAATTATACATAGTTGCTCTCTTTAAATATATATATCTCTTTGTTACTATATAATATTATCTTACCTATCAAAAAGAGATTTTTGCTAATTTCTGAAATAAATAGTATATTTAGAAAAATGCTAGCAGATTTTGCAATATTGCTATAGAGATATATCTCTATATTTCTCTTTCTTTGAGTATAGATAATATTATTATCTCCTAGTTTAATATGTATAAATATTCAAAAGACTTATATATAGAGAACTATTCTCTGTATAATATTATATATTATATAGCTCTAGAATTTATTAGTTAGACATTGTTATTATTAGCTATATTTATAGCATATTTGTTACTAGTAGGCTCAGGTCATAACTTCTCTCTGGTAACATTCAGGTTATACAACCTTTCTGTAATACTTTCAACATCATTTCTGAAGAAAAGCTACTAGTATTATAATGATAGATGAGTATCCCAAGATATATACTGGGCAAGGTGGTCCAGGTGCCTTTAACTGGCAATATGTAGGGATGGGCCCTAGTTTGGGGGGAAGTATGAGGGGCCTGCTGGTGGGAGGACATGGTAGGGGAGGGGGCAGTGCTGGAGGCTTGGAGACAGAAAGAGTGAGCTTTGCGGAGAAAGTAAAGAAGGGTCAGTAAGAAGCTGGGCTGGAAAGCTGACTGAGGGGAGGTAAGGTGATGGTGAAGACTACTGGGCAGCAATCTCCTGGAGGAGTCTCTGTGGGGGACCAGAGGGGTAGAGCTGGTGGTATAGCAGCAGAGGGGGTGACTGTTGATGAGAGCATGACTGGTGATCGGGAAAAAAAATAAGATGAGACTGCTGATGGTAGACTGAGTGGTGGGAAAGGCACAAGTATTAGGGATCTGACAGATGGTATAATGGGACTGGCAGTGATGCTATTACTCAAGAAGTCAATTTTAGAGTTTGCAGTCACCTTGTGTTTCTGGAGCTTAGTGGTGATGGCAAAAATGATCTTGGAGTTGATTGCTAAGCAGATGGCTGGAGTGGCATCTGTGAAGTTCCTGAAGGGGCTGGAAGGAGTAGAGGTGGGCTTCAAGGAGGCTGGGCCATTGGAGGAGGTGCTGAAGGTGGAGTTGATAGTTGGAGAGGTGTGTGTTTCAATGGTATACTGCTTGAGGTGAGACTCCAGGGTGGTGCAATTGTTAGTGAAAGGAGTGCCTATGGTGATGGCTGAGGAGACAAGGAGGAGAGTTGTGGATGTCATGGTGGATAATGACAAGGTGGTCGATATTGGGTTTTGGGTCTGGGAGAGGACCTCATTTAGGACTGGGAATGTTGATGTTCAACTTCAGCTGGTAGGGAAGAAAGCTACTGGGAAAGCTAGGGACTGGCCTTCAGTGATGGTCTGGAGGGCTTTCCTGTATAAGGTGATGAGGGTAAAGGAGAGTAAGGAGGAGGAAGAGGACCTGCTGGAGGTACTGAAGGAGTTAAGTAGTGCTGTAGAGAGGAGGGCTAAGGCTTGGAAGGTGTATGTTGAGTTGATACATTTGGAAGTAGTGGATGGAAAGAGGATTCAGATTGATAAGGGGTGGTGGAAAAGATCCCAAGGATACAAGAGGCAGAGAGAGCTGTTGACAAAGCTGGATAGTAGGGTGAAGGCAGATGCCAGTGGTGTCAAAATCATGGGGGGAGCCAAGGAGAGTATCTGGGCAGGCAGAGATACAGAGAATACAGAGAAGGGGCCAGTAGGAGGTGTAGAGGTGAAAGGTAGTAACCCTTATATAGATGGTATCTTTGAGGTTTGAGAGCCATCCCTAACCCCTATATTGCTTATCAGATGAGGTCCAGCTTCGAGGGATAGGGTGGCAGAGAATATATCTATGTGGGGAGCTCAGAGGGTACACTTTGGAGTTCCTGAGATAGTAAAGGGGAGGCAGGTGGTGGCAGTGAGCAAGGATGAACTGGTGGATGTTCAGGAGGAGAAGTGGGATGAGGCTACAAGCACTGGGGTAGATATCTCGATGCTGGATGGAGGGAGACCAGCAACTCTAGGAGGGAAAGAGGTGGGTAATCTGCTGTATATGTACAAGATGATGAACAACTTTACAGCTAAGGAGCTGGGAGAGGTGGACCTGCAAGTGATGAGTGATGAGTACTGGGCATGTGTCTTGTATGATGAGGGAGTGGTGGAGGTGTTGAAGGCAGAGATCCTTGCAATTTACCTAGAGGAGGAAGGGTATGAGGTTGATAAGAAAAGAGAGGCTTGGCTGGTGGCTGTTGCTGGTGAAAGAGCTGCCTTCTGTTGGAAGGAGCAGCATGGGTTGCAGCTATGGCAGGAGGTCTGCCTGGAGTATCATGATGAATTTGAGGAGAAGAAAGATAGAGAGCTTAAGGAACTTCTGGCTGGATTGGAGGAAAAGAGGATTGTAGAGGAGAAGAAAGCTGTGAAGTATGATTTGGATCTGACTCAGGATGAGAGGAACATGGAGCAGTAGAGAAGGTTCTTACTTTATATATTATTCCTTATGAACAGTACAACAAACATTTTTTCTCTGAATGTGAATAGACTCTAGGGTTCTTTTCATAGATAGAACATTTTTGCTTGGCTGAAGGAATTGGAGGCCAATCTCTTTCTTTTGCAGGATGTCAGGTGGAAGAATGATTTGGATAGACTGGAATAGACAAAGGAATGGAGAGGGGAGGCAGTTTGGCAGGGCAAGGTCAGGATTCTAGTCAGGAAAGGCAGAGGAGAAATTCAGAATATACAGAACTGGGGAGACAGACTGGTTTGGGGAGAGTGGATTTGTACTGGTTGGAAATCAATTATGGTTGGCTCCTGCTACTATCCTGCAGTGAGGGGCAAGCATGTAGATTGGGTGAAGAGTCTTCAGGAGGAAGGAACATGGAGGCTGGAGTAGATGTGCTTGGAGGGGACTTTAATATAGTCAGAGATGTACTGTTGGATAGAACTGATGGTCGGCAGGAGACAGAGGGGAGGAGTGGAGGGCTGGGGGTATGAGAGAGAGTTGAGAGGCTGAGCACATTGGTGGATGCTGACAGGGAGATATGGGGTGATAGAAGGGTGTATATATACTGAGCAAGTGGTCTGGGGACAAGGATTGACTGGATTTTGACAGTGGACTGCTGGGGTCTGGATGTATGGAGGTCTCTGGAGGTAGAGTGGTGTCCATGGTCTGATCATTAGAGACTGCTGGGATAGGGACATTTTGGGGGAAGTGGGGATGGACTGCGACATTGGCTCCTCAACTCCTCTCTGTTGGATGATACAGTTCTGTAGGACAAGTGGGCTGAGGGTATTTGGCAGCAGGTGGAGAAGTGGTTACAGGAAGGTGCCACAGTTGGTATTAGATGGATGAGGCTGAAGGAGGTGGCTAGGGTCTATTGGAGGGAGGTAGATGTAGTAGCTGGGAAACAAAGAAGGAAGAAGAGACTGTGGGCCTCTGCTAGGCTATCGAGGTTGTTAGAGAATTGGACAGGTTTGGTGGCCCTGGAGGAGGTGGAGGATTGGAGATTGTTATGGACAAAGAAAGAGGTTGTGGAGTTGCAACAGGTATTGCAGGAGGAGGAGGAAGCCTGGGTGCAAAGTATGATAGTACATCTCTGTTGGCAGAGGAGAGAAGCCCTCTAAGTTTCTCATGAGAGCCCTTAGGGCAAGGAGGGTTCAGCAGAGATGGGAGGGGGTTCTTGATTCTGAAGAGACAGTAGTACACAGTATATAAGATATTCTCAGATCACTGAAAGAACAGTAGAGTGGTTTGTGGAGTGAGGAGGAGAGTGGGGCAGATGAGGTTATCATTGGTCATACCTTGGAGGAATGGCACCCACCACAGGTAGCAGGACTAGGCGATCTAATGCTACCAGTACAGGAAGAAGAGATTCACCAAGTACTGGCTGTGATGATACTGGGTACAGTACCAGATGAGGATGGCCTGCCCTGGGCTTTCTGAAAGAAGATGGTGGATATTCTGGGTATACTGAGAGAGCTGGGGGCACTCTGTGACTTGGTGTTGAAGTCTGAAAGATGGGTAGAGGAGCAGGACCTGGGGTTAGTGACACTGCTGTTTAAGAACAAGGGCAAGAGAGAGAACTAGAGGAACTGGAGACCAATTATGCTACTAGATATAGACAGGAAGTTGATTACTAAGGTGGTAGTAATAAGGCTGCAGAAGGTGGCCCAGTAGGTCTTAGGGGTGGAACAGCAGGGTTTTGTTAGTGGCCAACTTATTAGGAATGGCACAGTCTAAGTATACAGTGTTATTGAAGGGACATGAGCCTGTGGATTAGATGGGCACCTGGTATTCTTGGATCAGAAGAAGGCTTATGACTATGTCTGAAGGACATGGTTGGCTAAAGTTCTAGACTGGATTGGAGTCCCTCATCAGTTTCAAGTGGCAATGGTCAGCCTGCTAGAAGGGAGGTATAATGGCTATCGAGGAGTAGTATTCTCTCTGAGAAGAAGTGTCTCTCAGGGGAATCCACTGTCCTCCATTTTATATACACTCTCTCTGGAGCCCTTAATGGATAGGATTCAGTAGTAGATAGGAGGACTCTCTGATTACAGCATTGAGTGGAGGGTTGGTACATTTGCAGATGATATAGTGGTTAGCCTGGGTTTACTTGCTGATATTGTAGAGCTCAAGAAGACTGTAGAGTAGTATGAGGCACACTCAGGAGCTAAACTCAATTGGCATAAGTATGAAACAATGGTGTTGGGTAATGGTCTGGTAGGGTGAGAGGTCATTGGTACAATTGTCCCTACTAGAGAGGCAGTGAGGTACTTGGGTATTTATCTGTTAGTATATAGGTCTGTTCTTCTAAAACTCTAGTGAGAGCAGCAGGTGGTAACATAGGGAGAGGCTCTGCAAAGCTGGGGAGGCCGCTACTTATCACTAGCAGGACATATTTCCATCCTGAATACCTACTGATTGCCAAAGCTGTGGTATCTGGCATATCACCTAGACTTCCCTGCCTGAGTAGTGAAGAGACTGCTAAAATTGACCAAAGGGTAGATCTGAGCAGGAAGGAGAAGTCAGATTAGCTGGGAGGTTTTGTTCTTACCAGTGACTAGAGGGGGTCTTGAACTGGTGGACTTCCTGAAGAGGCTTCACTGCCTGAGAGCATGGTGGCTGAGGAGAGCTGTTGAGCTGGGGAGAGACAGCTGAGTCTCTCTATTGGCAAAGGTTTGGGAGATGAGGTCCTCACCAAGAGGTTCTACAGGAGATCTCCTGGCCCTGGTTGGGCTGCAGAACAATGGCCACATGTGGTTCAAGGGCTTTTGGTAGGGTGTCACTGATGGGGTACATCATATCAGTATTTGTTGGCAGGGTAATAAAAGAGAAGGGTATTAGGGACTGATGATGTGGAGGTGGGATTGAGTGTTGCTGGGGGGCATTTCTCTTGGTGACTTTGATATTGATGATGGAGTTGAGTGCCAGAGGGGGCTGGGACAGGACCTGTGGCCCAGCAGATGGCAGTTAGTGGATATTGGCAAAAAGTGGGACTGGAACTGGATCTGGAGCTGGAGTGCTGAGGTTTGGTAGTAGATGCCATTAAAATATTGAGTGGTCTAGTGGTGCATATTGAGGAAGAATGTCATGCTCAACTTTTGCTCTGGCCATCTGGTAGAGGGTGGAATTTTTGAATGTAAGGAGTGTTATAATGTTAGACAGGAAGGGGGCTTTGTACAGATGCCTGAACATTGGCTAGAGGAGTGCAAGATACTCAGTGACTTCTGGATAGTAGTTGAGAAGAGGTTGGGTACTGTGTGGAGAGGGGATGGTGTGAGGGATCATTGAGAGGATCTGCAAAATAGATTGGTGGGAGGGGTTGAGAGGGAATGGCTTACATTAGGGTGGGTGCTGGCTGTATAGGTAGGGCTGGCAGGATACTAGTTATATATATTTAAGGATAGGAGACATCTGGGCTTAGGGGCAAGGCTGTTGCAATGAGAAGACCTAATAGAGGATACTCTGATGGACTGGTGACTTGGGTGGAGACTATAGGGTGGTCAGTAGCATTATTTGGGAGAGAAGATTTGTGGGCAGAGTGGGGGGAGGGTTGGAGTCATAGGAGATAGAGTGATTTTCAAGTGTGAAGAGGTGGGGGGGGG